>PVJA010027008.1:0-29038 GCA_004027025.1 Myocastor coypus | reverse complement strand
TATATATATATATATATATATATATATATATATATATACTTGTACTCTGAATAGCTACTACAAAGGCAACAAATGCAACTTATTAATTATTACAACTATCCTACAAATCTGTTTGAAACTGTCTCATTGCTATTTCTTTCTCATTTTCTCATTAAACTTAATATTAAAAGAGAAGAATCATAGAAGCAGAATACAGAGAAAAGAGTTCTCTTCTTAGAAATATTAGTTTTTCTCCTTAGACGTCTACTTGCCACATTGGAGATTACCATGTGAAACCTGCCTCCTGCCTTTCTCACGTGGAATTCCCCCTTCATGCCCATCCCTCTGACCAAGAGAAAAATCAATCACAGCCCTCTTACAGTAGCTCTCTCTTCCCCTGAGATTAAATTTTATAGAGTGCTTATTACAAAACACAAAGTACATCAAGGTGGGACAAATGAAATTTCTTAATTTTAGTTTTTTGTGGAATCTCCATTCTATGATGTCCACAGCAATCATGTTAGTATGCATTGCTGGAGATAACTAAGAAGGGTTGGTTGTTCAACACTTCATATTTGTTATTTTTTAATGTCTTGATGACAAAATATAACTGTGCTCTCAAAGCTTTAGTCAGGACACTCTTACTATGGGACTGAATGAAGAAGAAAGCTGCCCTTACTGATGATTTTTATTATTAAAAGGTTATTTTAGCATGAAATTTGAACAAGGGAGATAGCTCAGTGGCTTAGGCGCCTACCTGGCAAGTGTAAAGCTGAATTCAATCCTCAGTACCAAAAACAAGCTAAAGAAGCAACATAAATAACATGCTATTTGAATATTCAAAGGTGACAAGGAAAAGAAAATAGGATAAGGATGATGCTAATTTCAATGTAATTCTAATATTTTTTGTTACCTATGTATTATACCTGCTCTATCTTTTCTCTGGTTGAGTACTTATTAACTGTTATCAAAATATACTGACTATATCTTTTAAAGTAAGATTATTGTAGGGAGCTGGGGAGATAGCTCCGAGGCACAAGTGCCTGCTGGGCAAGTGCAAGGTCGTGAGTTTGAACCTCGGCCCCACAAAAAAAAAAAAAAAAAAAAAAAAAAAGTAAGATTATTGTGTGGGAAATTGAAAAATTATCATATTTGGACTTGTCCACAGTTCAATTAAATATAATTTGTATATAGGTAGAAGTATACCAATCGTAAGTTCTGTCAATTTGAAAATATGAAGCAAGTATTCTAAAGAATGAAATATTCTCTTCTATTAAACACCTCATTGAATAATAACATATATATAACCACTATGTATTTTCTTCTAAGAACTGGGATAAAGTGGAATCAGAAAGCAGTTCCTGGCTCACATAAGTTGTGCAATCTACAGGTAACGTATTGTCAATTTTTAAAGGACTTACTGTGTGAGAATGTGACTCCATGGCTGGGAATCTGTCCACAGATTCTCAGTTCCATTTCCTGATTTATTATTTATTTTCTATAGAAATACCTGACATTTGCATCTTAGATGAACTCTCAATAAGTCTTCCTTCTATAGAAACCTTGGAGTCTAAAAGCTCTTTTCTTCTGCTAAACTCTCATGCTGTTAGAGTCTAAATTTATGGTGTGTCTGCAGACATAATTTTCTTTAAAAAAATCTCTGAGTCACATATGCATCAGTCCATTACTCAAACATCCCAAAAATATATTCCGCATGACTATTTTTTATTTGGGGCTTCCCTGCAGTTTCTGATGAATGAAAATAATGTTAAAACTTAAGAACCTGTTCTCTGATTTTTAGCTCAGGCAATATTTAGATGCTTTGGAGATCTTAACACATATTTTGCAGCTGTCCATTTGGTCCCACCATTGCCTCACTGCCCAAAACATCCCCATGATGTGCTATTTATCTGAAAATCACTTCTGTAGTTTTTGTATATGCTGTCACCTGGTAATATTGGAAAGTTTCAATGTCAACAAGTTCAGCTCCTTTATTTGTAACAGTCTTCGCTTTGTTTAAAAGTTCTTGGGCTGACCAATTAGATCAGTGGATAAAAGCACTTACAAGCAGGCACAGGGGTCTCAGATTTGATCCCCACGCCTGTCATGCCGGCCCCGCCCCTGGCCACGCTGAGATGGCAATGGAGACTGGGTGTGGTAGTGAGTGCACATAATCCTAGCTTTTGAGAATCTGTAAACAGGCCAATCAGTATGAGTCTGATCTAGTAGTGAGACTCTGAATACTCTGTAGACCCTTCCTTAAGATACACACACACACACACACACACACACACACCAAGACCTTATTACTTTCACCTCACAGCTTATTGTAAGCAAGTATTAATATTCAGACTGCCCCTGGAAACATTTGCCTGAAAATGCTTTGCATGTCAGTTGATTTACTAGGCATGTTATCTACTTTCTAAATTGCCACAGGCAGCATTGTTGCTAAATGTTCATCACTCCAAAAAAAAAAAAAAAGTATTCCATTTCTTATAGTTTCCAAAAAAATGTTCCTCTCTCTCCCTTACGTGCTGACCAGCACATGTTTTCATGGCCTTCAACAGAAACTAACGGTCCTCACTCGCACTAACTTCTTTCTAAGATCTTTCGGGATGCTGTAACGCTGATGTCTCAGAACCACACACCAGCAGGGCTTCCAACTTTGGTAAGGCAGGAAGCACCCTGATATCTGATACGAAAACTGAGTTAGCTATCTATCACTGAGGAATAAACCACCCAGAAATTTAATGGCTCAAAGGACAATAAAATTTGATGACCTCCTGTGCATCAGAAACATGGAAATGAACAGGATTAGTTCTGGAGATCTGGAGACACCCGCTGAAGTTCCACGGCCTGGCTCCTGGGCAGAAGCTTCGCCCTCAAGGTGGCTTAATCACCCCAGGGCTCACAAGTTGGCCTCGATGGAAACCAGAGAGCTCCGCTTTCCCCTGGTGCCTTCCACAGGAGCCTTTGAAGTCTGGCATCTCACTGCACTCAGATGCCAGTTTTAAGTTTTCAAAAATATGGTTTTGGTCTCAAAAATCACGCCTCATCATCTGAACGAGGCCCTCTGAGTCAACAGCCCTATTCAGTCACCCAGTAGAAGCACGGCCCCATCTGCCGAGTCACATCATGCAGAGGACACTGAACGCCATGTGGACCTTTGCTAACAAAGTCTACGGGAGAGAAAGGAAGATGTGCAGCAGGGACTTGGAGCTATCCCAAGAGAAGATAGGTCCTGCTACACTGGCCCCAAGGGGAAAACATCAGGTGTTTTATACTTTCAGCATTAAAATCGACTAATAATGATAATAGAATATTTGATTTATTAATTTCCTTAAAATCAAGTGGTCTGACACTTCAATTTTTGTCGTTAAATCTAATTAATTGATTTAATATTTACTGAATTTTGTTAAAGCTCTTCTTATTTTCTCCAATTTGTTATAACAAACATTTAAATGAACAGCTTTGGCTTGTGAGAAACACAAGGAAAGAAACGTAAGAACGCCTTTATAAGTTTTGGACAAAGATATATTGGAAGTCTTACTTAACTATACAATTCTCTGATATAATTTTAAGAAATATTCAAAACTTTTAAAAAGCAAACATTAATCAGATAATTCTTAGGAGTTTCAAACATTTTATTGCAATGTTGTTAAATGAGTAAACAATAAAACTTGTAAGAGGAAATTAAACCAATAATAAGAGTAGAAAATCATGAATAGAATTTGTATTTAAAACAAAAAAGATATGGCACTGGGGAGATAGCTCAGTGGTCTAAGCTCCTGTCTTACAAGCACAAGGACTGCGGTTCGATACCCAGTACTGCATGCAGTGCCTGCCCCAGAACTCCACCTATGCCCTACTGGCCTCTGAAACCAGGCATGGTGGCTCAAGTCTCTAGTGCCAGCACTGTCAAAGCTGAGACAGGAGGATCACTACAAGTCTGAGATGTGAAACAAAACCCTGTACCAAAAAAATAAAAGATGCTTTTATTTTAAGAGAAAAAAAAAAAAAGTGAGGGAAGTCCATGTACAAAGATTAATAGTCTTTATTTAACTAATAGTCAAAAACTCAAATATTCTGCACAGTGAGAACCAGTACCAAATCAATCAGAAAGAAAAAAAAAAAATCAAATATTTACCGATCAAGCAAATTACACAAAGAAATGTTAGCTATTAACAACTCTCTGAAGCGGGGCTTTGGGGTACTCTTTCTTCCTTCCCTTTCCATGGCTGCTATTAGGCTGCATCTCTGCCCATCCTCACTGGTTACGAGTCTTCCGATTGTCAGAGCTCCCAGGGACTCAGATAGAAGTGGTAAAAGGGGGAAGATGAAGTCTCTCAGGCTCACTGTACATGGAAAGATTGATCTTTCCTTTCCTCTTTTTAAAGTGTATTTTAGCCGGGTGTGGTGGCGCACGCCTGTAATCCCAGCACTCGGGAGGCTGAGGCAGGAGGATCGGTGTGAGTTCGAGACCAGCCTGGGCTACAAAAGTGAGCTCAAGGCCAGCCTGAACTGCATACTGAGACCTTGTCTCAAAAAGACAAAAAAAAAAAAAAAAAAAAAAAAAAAAAAAAAAAAAAAAAAGTGTATTTTAGTGCAAGGTCTATAGGGTCTCACTACACAAATCTGAGTTGTAGTGATCATCCTGTTTTCAGCCTCCCAAGCACTGGGATTATAGGCATGTGCCACCACGCCCAGGTTCAATCTCTGTGTCAGCGTGCCCCAGCACAGCAGGCCTGGTGATCGAACTTCTGCTTACTGGTCTCTCTCTCTCTCTCTCTCTCTCTCTCTCTCTCTCTCTCTCTCTCTCTGTATATATGTATATATATATAATATAAAACTTTAGCCCTTATTTTTGTGGTTTCACTGTGAGACTGGGTTTTTTGAATGCCCATATTTTTCCTTCCAGAAGTATTTCTTTTGTCTTCTTTTAAATAATATTGTAATTATTTTTCTTAAATTTTCAAAGCATTTTGAACAATATTTTTATTAAGGACAGTCTACAATCTCATAGACATTATAACTTGAGATTTGTTGGGTCATTTTGTGTTTCAAATCTAGAATGCTCACTGCAGGCCACTTGGGAAAACCAGCCAACTGATGTGAAGAATCTATTGACAATATCACTTCATTATAGGAAGAATGAAATAATATATTTTAACTGCAGCCAAAATTACGTTTATTTAACAAGCTGGCAAGGTGAGTAGTTTATATGAAAGGTTCTATCAAGCAAAGCAGAGAATAATAATGTTAGCCACACAAATGGTATCTGGAGCTTCAGCTCAATTACCAAATAGTTTGGAGCTGAGTGAGGAGTCTCACCTATTCTTAATACAAGACACTATCAAACTCCTGATCGCAAGGTGCCTTTGACTCTGTGAATTAGCGTAGGCAAATTCGGCTTTTAAGCAAGTGCCAGAACTTGCTTTTGTGCACTGACATAGGCACAGGAGACTTGTTTGGATGATAATAGACTCCTTTGAAGGGAGTGAGGAGAAATTGGGCAGAAAATCTGAAAAATCAAACAAAAATGACAAGAAAAGAACAAAAGAAGTAAATAATAAAATGGAAAGACTTTAAAGAATTTTCAAGGGATTAAGTATACTTAAAGGAGAACTTAGAGGGAGAAGCTGATGAAAATAGTCAAGGACCTTTAGAATTCAGAGAGAGAGAGAGAGAGAGAGAGAGAGTGTGTGTGTGTGTGTGTGTGTGTGTGTGTGTGTTCTCTTTGGAGTAGTGTCCTGTTGGAGCATTGATCAGATACTTTGGGAACACCATATGGTCACAAGGATGATTCCATCATGGATAATGGCTCCCAGTGTGTTTACACCAAGCATAAAGCCAAGGAGACAGAGCAGGGATGGAATCAGAGCAACTGTCACATACTGATAGCACAGAGATTTAGAAAACGCTAAAAATCAAAGAGGATGTATTTTTAGTAGAGATAGTGTCACTGCTTTGCATGTGTGAATGATGTTAATGTCATGGGCCGATGGGCTGTGTATCAAATGCGTTTGCCCTCTACACCCATCTTTAAGGTGACTCATCTCTCAGGCCAACCTTCTGCTTTCTTCAGAGCAAGACTGGTGATCTCTCCTGAGACAACTGCTGGCTTTGAAAATCATACAGAGTTTTTATGCAAAGAGAAATTTGCTATAAATCTTAATGACCAGAGTGATATTGCCCAAGTACTTATGAAGTTTAATTTTAGGTACCATTCTTGTATTTTGAAATGCATTTGAAATGTATTTGAAATTTTGAAAGGTTTGTGTCCGGTTGTTGCAGTAAAACTCTGTCCAGTTGGTGAATTTTGTCCTAATCCACTGCTTTGCAGACTTCCCTGAGCTGTTCTGGCCGTTTTGTCCAGCATCTACTGAGCTAGTCCAGCAGGTCGCTTTTTGTATTCCGTACTTTTCCCTAAGTATTCTTTCACAGGATACAAAAACACAAGCTCCTCCCTCTGGCCACAGTTATCTGTTATAGTCACATACTTAACAGACTACAATAAAGGTGGTCTACCTTATTTATTTTCAGAATGTTTTGATTGCTGCTTATTTTTACTGATTATATTAGCCAAGGAATTCTTCTTTGAAAAAAATTATAATACAGATGTCTTTAATGTCCAAATGCTGAATCTTCCTTAGCTGTTATCAGCTCAGTGTCTATATAATATATTTCCTGTGCTATAATAATGTCAGAAAAGCAGACTTCTTGAATTAAGAGGACACTAGAGGGGAAAAGAAGCACACATGATCTCCTTGTGTGTAAAGCAGAATTTGTTACCAGATCAACAAAAACCTTTAGAACTTTGTTTATTCGTTATTGTACATGTACCTCTTCTTGAAATCATATATGTATATATATATTCATAAATATAGATAGATAAATAGATAGATCGATCACATGTGTATATCACATGTTCCCATTCTTTTATATTATATTCTACAGATTTATCTAGAATAGTGCCTTTTCTATCTGATGCAAACAACCATGAAGCTATAATATGATATAGGTTTATCATTTTACTTGGTATTAAATATCAATAACTACTTTCTTCTGATAGAAATTTATGTTTTTCTCATTGCTTTACTTCAATGGCATTACCTACAATGTTCCTACAAAAATTTCAATAAAATAATACACAAGTATTTTGTATATCTTTTGGTGATTGCAGTTTTCACTACTTATTAATGAGATACAAATTTAGAAATTGCAACTGTAAATCATTTAGTGATTGCCATTACATAATATTATCATTATATTATACAGTGATTATCATTATGTATCATTATCATAGTCAAAATCATTACATAAGTTAAACAAGAAAATTTTGCATGGTGCCATTTAGATGGAATATTTAAATTAATTCCTAATCATGCTTTTAGACAAAGTAAAGTTAAACAAACTATTTGAGATATTGCTATGGTAAAAAAAAAAATTAACCATTGGGTTACAAAAGACATTGAAATTGCAGAAAGTGGAGTTCACATGTTTCATGACTGAACAGAGATTGTCATATCACAGGAATTTCTAAATTTCTCTGTCTTGGGCTGGTGAGAGAGCTCAGTGGTCTAAAGTGCCTGCTTAGGCAAGCTTAAGCAAGCACAGTGGAACTGAGGGACAACACATGCCCTGCCAGCCCCGCCCCAGAGTGGGCTGAGCTGGCCACAAAAATAAATAAATAAATAAATAAATAAATAAATAAATAAATAAATAAATTACTCTGTCTTTCCTATAATTGTTTTCAATGTGTTACTTTTCTGTGATTCTCCACAAAAATTTTCATGATGAAAACATCAGTATATTACATTGAAATGAGTACTCTTTTAAGTTCATTCCTCAGAGGCTACAGTACATTCTGTTTGTCAACAGCATAAAATCTCTAGAAAGTCTGTGTTTATATGATGGCAGTGAATGGCGATACAGCCAAATACCTAAGTAGCAGTAAAATAATAAATTGGAAGCCCTAGAGTTGAATTCACTTAATTTTTACTTGACACAATGTTCTCATCTGCAAGATAATGACAGTAATATTGATTTTTTTTTCAGATAAATGAAGAAAATAAATTTTAAGAAAAATCTTCCCTTGGACATAATGGTGCATGACTGTAACCCCAGGTACTTGTGATGTTGAAACAGGAGGAGTTCAAGTTTGAGTACAGCTTGAGCAATTAATCAACACCCAACAGGGTGTGTGTGTGTGTGTGTGTGTGTGTGTGTGTGTGTGTGTGTGAGAGGGAGAGAGAGAGAGAGAGAGAGAGAGAGAGAGAGAGAAACAGCGAGACCTAGGGGGCTCTGAGGTTCAACCTCCAGAGTGTTAGAGGAGGGTTCAAACATTACAGAGTGATTCGTTAATGCTAGTGTTTATTACAGAAGACAAAGTCCATTGATTTTAACAGTATGTGAAGTGGTCTTGTTACCAATGCATTAATACCAAAGTAAACATTGTGGAGAAAGAGAGAGTTTCCATATCCTGTGGCTAACACACACTCCAACAGAGGACTGCTCTCCAATCCCAGCAGCTGCAACCTTCCTGAGCTGGATGTGCCTATGCTCCCCTTGCGGTGCCCTACAACAGCAGATGAGCCAGTCCAGGCCCTTTCTCCTACTACTGCCTCTAAACTCACATACCTTTGTCTATGGGTGGGAAAAAAGAAGAAATAAAAAGCTAGAAAATTCCAAAATCTAGCCACTTACCATGAGCCAGTTTAGATTCTCTATTTCATTCCTACAAGTGAACTTCATGTATTTGAAAAAGGAAAATCGTTTTTATTCCTTACAGAATGCACTGAAAGACTTTTCAAAATGTGCTATTTCCCTCTCCAGGTGTGCAGGAAAAGAATAAAGACAAACTTGTTTTGGTAAAACAAAAGATGGTTTAAGCCTTTCCTTAGCTTTTCTTCTCACTTGTTTCAAGAGACAGAATACTCCGAATGCCAGCTTGTGGTTATAACCTTGGGTCTGTAAATGATTTCCAGGATATTACTTTCATATGCAGAATTTCACTGTAAGAAATGTAACTAAATGGGGTACATGCAGCAGTGAAATGATGCTCAGGCAACAAATGAGAATTTCATAGATTAATATTTATAATAAGGAAAATCCTGGAGATCTAGTTAATAAATCAAGAAAGGGCATTAAAGAGGCGATCAGAGGGTGGAATTTCAACCTTAGTTCACACTATTTTAGTCTCCACAATGGAAGACATTGAGAAAGAGGCACGTCGAAATTCTTCAGTGATGCCATGTCCTCTCCCAGATTCTCTTTCACACAGCATTGCAGGTGTGCCAGACATATATTTGACCTTTGACATTCGACCTTCTTTATGCCATTATATCTTTATTTTCCTACTTTACTACTTTTGTCTTTCCTAATTATTTCATTTGAGATTTATGCTAACTCACCTGACAGAAAGGAACACAGTCTTAGAAACGTGAATATGCTTTTAAAATATTTCCATGAGTTTTGGTGTGAAATGGTCACAATTGTTTAGTAGAAAAATGGTTTCATAAAAAAATCTATGTAAAAATTTTTAAGTCGGAAACAATAATGGATTGTGAAAGGAAATAAAATATACTAACTAGAGCAAAAATCCATGGATAGATTGATGAAAAAAATGGCATCAATATTTATTTATTGTGGCAAACAAGAAATTTTTCCTCGTTAATTTCAATTGTATTATCTAGAAAACACATGAAAAATCAAACAACTCAAGTGACTATTATGTTGGTGATATAAGAATAATAGTTGAAAGATACTTAGTAGGAAAAATGGTCAGGATGCTCTGGGCTCATTGACCATGGTAAACTGATACTCCAGTTACTATTCTTCTTTAGCAGCATAGTATCAACAGTCAGAAAAATCTATATTTTAGAACTGGCGAGATAGCTCAGTGGATCAAGTGCCTGCTTTGGCAAGCACAGGGAGTAGGCTTCAATCCCTGGTCCCACATGCCACACAGGCCCCACCTTTAGGGCACACTGAGCCAGTAACTGAGTCTAGCATGGTGGTGCACACCTGTAATCGAAGAGCTTTGCAGGATGAAAACAGGAGGATCACTATGAGTCTGAGCTGCGTAGTTGAACCGTGTATGAAACACATAAAATAAAAAAAGAAAATCCGTTTTAATCATTTTACTAAATTTTGGTGGCTACATATTTTTAGCAAACATTTTTCTTATAGAATCTTAAATTCCCTAACTTGAAAATATACTGGTAAATTTACAGACAATAGAAATACTTCACTCACCACATCTTTATGATTTTGCTACAAAAACCCTCTAAATCTCAGTGGTTTAAAACAATAAAAGATGATTTCCCACTCACATTGCCTGTCCATTGCAAGTTAGAGGCAGACTCAGCTCTGAGGTGCTTCTGGCCTTATTTGAGGACCACAGCTGATAGCCAGTCACTCTCAAAGATATTGCAAGTTACGATGGCAGAAAGAAAAAGATGTGAGCAAGTGCATAGAAGTTCATAAAATATCTGCCAGAAAGTGGCTCACAATACTTTTGGTCATATTTCATAGAACAAAGAAAGGCTTATGGGGATTTTAAGTTTAAATGCATAAAGTTCATCATGCTTTACAAAGAAGATTTAGAACATATGTAAATAGCTGTAATATGTACGAAGTTAATTACTTAGGTAAAAAGCTCACGTCATATACTGAAAAACATAAAGATATTACATATTACTAATAAAGTCTTGTATAAGCAAACTTGCTTATTTTATTTTCAACTTTCATATCCTTAAATTGTTAAACCATTATAACAATTTTAATTGCAATTTATTCAACATTTTACTTTGCATTAATCTTAGAGCCAGCCGTGGTGGCATCAATTTATAATCTCAGATCTCAGGGGAGGCTGAGGCAGGAGGATCATGAATTCAAGCCAGGCTAAGGGTCTTAATGAAATCTTGTTAGAAAAAGAAGTAGATTTGAGGATGTAGTTTAATATGAGCTTCAATACTCACTACTGCAAGTGTCAGTATTTTACTGTTCAAAATAAAATACGTAGAAAAACAAAATCCATGCTTTATTTTAAAGTGTGCTCTTCAGAAACAGTACCACCTGCTTTCGGAGTCAGGATCTCAAAATGGTCTGGGAGATATTCATGAACTAGATGCACCTTTGAGTCCTCTTTTTGATTAAAAATTGGTAAGTCTTTTAAAAGTGACATAAAATTTGAGTACCAAATAAAATTTAAATATATTAACATGATTTGCTGCAAATATGATGAGATTGGAAGAAAATGATATTTTTTGAGTGAATACAACATTCCACACTGGAGGGGACATTATTTTGAAAACAGCTAGCCTCTCCGGACTTCAGCCGTTCCCTGCAGCCTCCTTCCCTGTCCTTGAGGACATTCTCCTCTGTCAGTGTTCTCTGTGCCCACTAGTGTTCAGGACCTCATGTATGTTGCAGTAATATTTGTTACAATGCTATTCGCAAGAAATGATTAATGTGTAGGTGTTCTCAGCTAAAAACACCTTATAAACCCTTTTACTGTTTTGCCCGGTATGGTAGTCACTTTGCTAAAATAAAGGGGCTGGGGAGAGAGCTCAGGGGAATAAGTGTTTGCTTGGCAAGCACAAAGTCCTGAGCTCAATCCCTGGTACCAGAAAGAAAAGAAAGAAAGAAAGAAAGAAAGAAAGAAAGAAAGAAAGAAAGAAAGAAAGAAAGAAAGAAAGAAGGAAGGAAAGTTAAAATTAAGAGTAAAAGTCCTCATAAATATGAAATCTTACATGTGACCTGCAAATACTTTATAGTACTACATATATGGTGCATTTTAAACTAATTTTCTTTCTGAAACTATAGAACCTAACAGTACTTTGGCAAAAAGCTTTAGCATGCACATACAGAACATGGCATTACACCCCTATCATCCCAGTTAACATTAATTAGCAAAGGAAACAACAATAAACAGGTATAGTTCCATTTCCACTTCCATACATTGGACCTAGCCCTTATCTCTCTAGCACCCTGGAAAATATATTCTGTTTTTTTTAACTTTGATTTTAAATGGACAACAACTCTTCTCCCTAGGGAAATATTCCTGGCAGACAAATACAAGAATCCTATAGCCAATAATAAAAGGAGAAAAAAGCATTGAGAAACGGGAAAAAAAAAAAAAAAAGAAATGGGGAAAAAGGATCGTTTGAATAAGTACATGGATCAAGAAAAGAATGATATGCTTGGAAACATTTGATGGAATTTGTGCTTCCTCCATTCAGGGTTGGAATTATCAGAGAAATGTCCAGCAATGTGCAACTTAGTATGGTACTATAGCATTCAGAAATATACAAATTTTCAAGTGAGTTTGTAAATGATATAAAATATTTCATTTTAAATCTTCTCCAGTTATATTAACTCTAGAGTTGCAGCACACGTTAAAGTTACTATAACAATAATGTTTTCAACTCATAATATCTGGAATAGTTATTTTTTTTTATCTTGTAATAGGTAAGTTCAGATCACCCTATAAGCAGAGTGTAATGAAATTGTCAACATTTTCTTCATTTCTTCTTTTCCTGACAAATGGTGTGAACATATCACCTATTTCTCTTAATGGAAAACCTAACTGGAATGCATCAGAATGCTATTACATTTTTCATTTTCTTCCACAATGCGATGCTGGGGAAATGCGTGCAGCCTTCGTCGGGGCCCCACTGTGGAATATTTCTCGTCCCTGATAAAATGACTGCACAGGAAAATCAAGCAGAGCTGCGCTCTGATTTGTGCTGCTGCTCCTTTGTTGCCGCCTCATGGAGAATGTGTGCAGGAGGATTATCTGTGCTCTCCCAATCCACATGGGTTATGTGAACCAAATGGGTTTCAAATTTTACCCAAGTAATTTTAATGTGCAAACACGTTTAATGAAAAACTGTTCATGTCCAACAGGACGTATGCATATGCTGTATTTTGGAATAATAAAAAAAGAGGCAACATATACTGGCTGCCGTAAGTTTCCAAAGACACTTATTGCAATGTTATGTAGGAAAAGGGGAAAATAAAATCAAGTCCCTACCCCATGGGAAATATCTGTCACCTATTCATTATTTAATTTATTTTGTCTTGAACTAAACCAATAGCGTGAAATAAAATAAATCTGTGTTACTATATACACAAGGTAAAGAGTCAGCATAGGAAAAAGGACTTCATTTCTATCTCCAGAATTTTGTCTCTGGGAAATATCTGTCACCTATTCATTATTTAATTTACTTTGTCTTCAACTAAACCAATAGCGTGAAATAAAATAAATCGATGTCACTATATACACAAGGTAAAGAGTCAGCATAGGAAAAAGGACTTCATTTCTATCTCCAGAATTTTGTCTCTGGATTATAATTATCAAAATAGAAAATACTAATTTTCTCTAGTAGTAGCTCCACAAGAGGAAAACTTTAAGTGCCATTTTTTCATCTCATTAGCAACTTGATAAATATAACATAAGCCCAAGAATACTTAAGATTGAGTGTACAAATATTTATGTATGCATATATATGTATATTATATATTCTTTATAACATAATTTTAATGCAATTATGTCACAAAAACAAAAATATTTGTGTGACTAGGACCAGCTAATTCACAATGTGAGCGAAGGGATCTAGTGTTAATAGATATTCTGATAAATTAAGAAATAATATAACAGCAGAAAAAAAAGACCTCAAGTTATTTTGGACTGTCTTAAGATTCTACACAATAAAATGTACTTCTTCACACTTTATGTCAATTAGGTAACATATACTACAGTTTGTAAAATTCAGGACAATGGGGCTCTTTATTTGAGGTGTGTCACTCCTCACAATGCTTCTGCAATTCTTCTAGCAGCGTCTGAACACTGCTATCTTGATTCATTTTGACTGACAGGTTCAGAGAAGATCTTCTCCTAATGCTTGAGAAGAACAATAAATATTTTCTCAGAGTTCTGGTTATGATTTATTTTTAAAATCCTAACTAGAGTAATGGGAAGACTTGATAGTGAAACATTTTTATTTTATTTCACCTCAACAAAAATGCAGTAGCTGTCTGGTGAAACTCATTTCAGGGGCAAACTTGATGCTACAATATTTAATAGCTGAAATTCCCTGAAAAATGGCTATTAAAACTATACAAAACAGTTCTTTCCATTCACAAATAGTTCACTTCTAAATATGCAACACTTGAAGGCCAGATCAAACATATTTATGTTTCTTCCTTTTTGTTTCTGAATAATTTTAAAAGCAAGTCCAAATATTAAGCAAAATATTTTTCTTGGGGGAGGGCTGATTTTATAGGGTGCTTTGTCTCTCAATTAAAACTCAGAATTTGATGCTGTCCTGATATGTCCATCACCTCCCCTAGAGCAATTTGCAAGATACTCTAAATTTTGTTGGTATAAAGTACAATAGTCACTATAAAGAAATTTGTACTTTCTATCCAGTCCCTTTGTGATGTGACTAGAATTTTACACAAATACACTTGCAAAAGAAATAAAAATAAAATAAAGTAGAACATGTCTAGAAATTAAATGCCAAGGTCATTAGCAGTGACCATTTGGTCTTGCACTATCATCCCAGTTACATGCGTGGCAATTTGCATAGCAACACCTCTGTGCTGTGTGCTGCAGGGTGGCTTTTGGAGACCACTGTATCTTGGTTTCCTCTGTTAAAAAGGAGCATTTAAAAAAAAGTATCAAAGCCCTGCTATTTTAGAATCACTTTATCTTCTGTTTGGCAGTTTCCATTTTCATCTGGACATTTTAACCATTAAAAATTTGTAAGAAAATGTAGCTATCCTCAGTTTTTAAAAGTCAAGGGATGAAGAGAGGTGAATTGTAAGCCTGAAACTGGAAGTTCCGCCTTTGGGTGCCTTTGGAATCTATGATGGAGACTTCCTGTCTTCGATTATTTGTGTGGCATTTATTTGTTTCATTTTTAATTATGGATGTGAAGTAACTGCCTCACTGATTCTTTTACTTTGGCATTAGCTGCTCCCAGTGGATGCTCAATCCACTAGATATCTGTCACAGTTTTGGATTGGATACCCATTATCGAGATTGATAGCAGTTATCAAACCTCAAAATACGTGTGTGTTCTCTTTTAAATATTAGCTGTCAGAGTGTGATAAGTTGTGTTGGGTTATATGGAGCAGGGTTGAATATATGACATAGTGGAGCTTAGTTTTAAGGACAAACAGTCTTTATAGTTGAAATCCGTGACAGAAGAGAAAGGGGGCTGAGCACCAGCATGTGCAAGACAAACACAGGGTCCTGGAACCATTTCAGATAAAGTAAAACAACTTGACCCTCCTGCTTTTATCTTATGAAGTGATTTCTTTAATTTCTAGCTTTAAAAAGCATATAAGAAAGCAAGAGTGTAGATTTATTTTTTGACACTGAAAATGAGCTTTATTGTAAGTATTCAGGAAAATGGCTTCACCAAAGAATTATAAAATCCTTTAAATACGTACTCTGTGCATTGGCCTACTTCAAGAAATAGGAAAAAATATTTCTGTTTGGAAAGTTAATTGAAACTGGTATGGAGGACTTCAGAAACTCATTTCTTAAGGGGCCAGAGTTTGGTTATCTTTTTTGTTACATATGTATTATGTTAATGTTAAACATTGTCAGCTTAGAGGTAGTACATAGTCACACGTCGAAGCATAGCATATTGCTTTTGTCTTAACAGTTTTATTTTTCCATCCTAAATGATTTCTGAATATTTTGCTTGCATATTTTTCTGTAGAAATTTGCATATTTATTTCATTTGGTTGCTACTACATAGCTTTTACAGTGCATACCCTTGGAGAGGACAGCTATAATAGGGAAAATGACACAGCATAATCTCTTTCATGAGCACTTTAAAATTCTGTAATTGTCCCTTTGTCCTTCTGGCGCAATAACTGCACTCCTTTTCTGATAAAAGATGACTGATTATTATATCACTATATTACTCATATGTTTTATATCTTTAAAATACCTTAGCAAGGAGTTCACTTTTCGACTAAATGCGGTGTTTTAATTAATCAGAAAAGTTGAAAAGGAAGGCTTCTGCAGAGGCTCAGTTGCCTCTTACACCCTTTCTAAAAGGGCAGGGTGTTAAAACAAACCTCTGGTTTTTATTTTCAAAGAAGAAAGAAAGGCAGACTCCAAGATAATCTCTCCATTAGTATTATTAATAGTGTTCAGCTCTTCGACACGCTGTAGAAGCAGACGGACTTGTCAGGAGCGTCGCATTTGCAAGCACGGTCACAGCTCCTGAAGGCTCTGGTGAAAGCAGGGAAGTGTGTTAACAGTAACTGCAAGTGGCCTTTGGGGAACAATAGACTTGCCTTAGACTGAGCCCAGCGTTTCAGAAAACAAGTTGCTCCATTATGCTCCATACTCGTGTTCGCGTTCATATAATACTTGACCCAGCCTCATTTTTTGAAGTACCGTTTCCAATTCGAAACTCCTTTCTCATCCCCTTTGGATCATCTAATTCGAGCCTCATAGCATCTCCCCTCAGTACAGCGATTCCAGCTTGAGTGTTCAATGGCTTCTTGCACAAGGGCTTAGCCACTGAGACTGGTGGTTATGTTTTCCATTTTATCCAAAATATTTGACCTTTTTCTTTTTGCTAAGTCTCCTACCACTTAGGTGCCATAAATAATTATCTAATAAAACCTGTGGCATCAAACTAATAGCTACAGATGATCTCGAGAGCTTTTGGAACAATTGTGTGATGAGACTCTTCAGGCATATGAAAAGCACTCAACAAAAACAATGTGGAACACTTACAGAATTGTGTCTCGCTAGGGTATGATTTCTGTTCCATTGTCCTGATTTATAATTAATCTGTTCCACGTTGCCATTGTCATTTCTTAAAATATCTTGTAATGGCAGTTTCTTTATGCAAGTGAGAGAGAGCTAAGCTCACATACCTGTTTTGTTGTTCTTGTTGTTGTTTGTGTGAAACAGTAGCTGTAGCATTATCAGTTTCGAATAAGTAATCAGATATGATATTGTTTCAAGATTTGTTTTTTGCTTAGGTCAAGAAAGTCCCTAACTGACATACTTGGATACAATTAGGCAAGGACTAAGTGAGTTTGGCATGTACTGTGTTTCAGCCAGTAGTTCACTGGACCCATGTTCTGCACCCACTGGGAGTCCATGCGGCCCATTGTATGAACCATGTGTTCTCTTATTTCTTTGCAATAATGATCTAAAATACTGTTTCAAAGACAAAGTGTGTAATAAAATATTTCACATATTTACATGAGATCAGTTTACCACAAGAAATATTCACAGAAAATAAATGTATTATAGAAAAATCTCTGAGGAAAAACAGAATGTGCAAAAAAGTAAGACGCCATGCATGTGCAAGTGAGTGCATGCACACACACACACACACAGACACACACACACAATATTAAATATATTGAGAAACAAAATATATCCATTATTAATTTAGGATTTAGTGGATGGTATTTTTTTTTTTATTTGTCTTTTTGAGACAGGGTCTCACTATGCAGTTCAGGCTAGCCTGGAGCTCACTTTTGTAGCTCAGGCTGGTCTCGAACTCACACCGATCCTCCTGTCTCAGCCTCCCGAGTGCTGGGATTACAGGCGTGCGCCACCACACCCGGCCTGGATGGTATTTTTAAAGCTTTTTTAAAAAGCCTTTTTACCTTCAGAGGTCTATTCATTTCCACTGCAATGTTCTTAAAGAACATTTCTCCCTATACTAATTTTAAACTCATAGAATAGAAAATCACTTCATAATAGAGATTTTGCTGAATGTTTGTTATTTATATTTCTATGTAGGCCTATCAGAACAATGTAAGCAAGCCAGTCAATGTGTGGATTCTTATTTTATATATGACAGTATGCAACTTCATATAGAAATAATAAAACATTATTTAGGACATAATAAAAATATTGATATGATGTTAAATTTATTAACTTATGATATATAATAAAACAATAATAAATGTGTAGAAAAATATAAATAGATTCTTCTTGGCTATATTTGTGGGTCAGATAAATGTTCAAAGTTTTTACAATTACTTAAACTGACATATTGAAGTTATTAGGACCTGAATTTATAGAACCCTAAATTCACTCTTGCATAAACATACACAAACATGTTCATACATGTAGCTATGTGCAGTCATATATATCCATACACGTATCACTTTAATGAATGTTTTCTTTCGTTGGTTTAATATGGAAATATTGTTAAAAATTAGTAAGAAGGACTGGTAAAGTCATTTATAAACGGTAAACTAAAAAGAAACACAAAATAAACATACTGCTATTTGGAGCACTAGAAACCAGCCTCAGAAAAATCCAGAGGTGTAAGGTGGCTTCAGCTGTTGTTATTTTTCTCCCACTGAGCAGACCTCTCCACCTCTCAGCTCGGGCGTTCAGGAAGAGTAAAGCACAGCAGTGGAATCTAGCCACTCACTCTCCACCTGACTCATGGATAAAGATAAAGATAACAGTTCTGGTCCCTGTTGCTTTCCGTTCTTTCCTCAAGATGACTTAATTCATCCCAAACAGGGTAAGCAATAAAAAAAATAAGACTGAAGCCTGTGCTTTACTGTGAGCATAAACTGTACTTTATAGATGTGCAAATCCATGTCTAGTTGGAGGAAATATTCATAACTAATATTAAACTAAGCCCAGAATTAGGCAAAGTACAACAGACATATATTGAAGCGAGCATTTTATTATGTGCAATGTCATTCAGATTAAAGAAGAGAGTGCATGACACCGACAGGATATTGCATGTGTATCAAGCAATCTATTTATGTGTGACAGAGAGGGTTTGATTTCAGGAAAGAGTGACAACCCAGTGAAATAACTGCTCGCTTTCAAAATTACTGTGCCATAAATGTACATCTTTTAAGATGGAATTGTAAATTGCAATTAACAAAATGTAGATAAATATGCTTAGGAATGAAAGATGACATACAAGAGAAAAGGGAATTGAGAAATCTGTAAAAATGCAAAAGACATTCAAACCATCTTTACCAGTGATGCACAGAGGGCTGGTCCATGCATACCTTATCTCTTAACCTAAAATATGTGCAAGTTAAACAGAAGGGTGTAGATACAGGCAAGAGTTGTACTTCCAATTTAGACAAGCTAAAGTATATAATAGAAATATTTTTATGACTGATAGCTAACCACAAGTTTATTCCATTTATAAAATACAATGCTATGATTTTGTTGTTACATTTTAAAGCAAAATTGCAGAATTTGCCTCATAAGAAACTTGCTTTTACTCTGCAAGCCCTTTTCCTCATGTATTAAACGATGAGAAGGGAAAGGCAGACCATAAGGAATTCTGTTACTCTTAGTCTTTCAGAGAAGTGCTCTGTTGCTAAGGAATGAGAAATGGGTGGGGAGTCGGGGGAGGGAGGTAAGACACAGAGGGAAAAAGAGAAGAGAAAGTGAGACAAAAGTTGAAACCACTAATTTTGTCACTAGCCAAGTGCAATAAAACAAATTTTTGAATTCACATTTGTTACACTTGGATGTTCTTAAAAGTACTGGAATAAGAGGAAAAAGTAATCAGAAGTCAGTTGATTTCATTGCTGAAATTATAATTTGATAACTTTTACATGTTGCTAGGCTTAGCTGAGCAAACCACTCGGAGACCACCTAATAAGCAGTCTCTGAAGGATGTTGAATAAGAAAAGCAGAGGTTGGGTGTGACACTTGTCAAGCTGGGTTCTCAGCAGCAGCAGGAAAGCTATGGCAGAAGCTTCTCTCCCTGTCATTTTCAACAACGTTGTAGGCAATATCCCCGTGGTGCGTGTGGGGGAGCTGCAGGACAAAGGCATCGGAACTAGGTTTGTACATCAGTGATGGAGAACTGTATTTTCTAGTAACCTTTCTTTCTTTGTTCAGAAGGGGACTTCCATTTTAAATTGTAATCCGGGACTTTTGAAACAGGCATTCAGGAATCTTGCCGACAAATACTTCGGGATGATTTTTCTTTTCCTCTCCCTCTTGCTGTTTTAAAAGAAAATCATCATGGCAGCATTATGTGCAGGTAAGGGATACCGGACCTTCAGCAGACAGTTTGGCTCTCCTCACCCTAAGATATTTGATGGCATAAAGTTCATAGGAAACCTTAAGCAGAGTTACACATACATGAATGTCATAAGCCAGTGGACAATGGCCACAGATAGAGAAATGCCATTTCCTTATGACTCAGGTAGACATCTTGCATGGAATATTTTCTACTTCCAATTTTCATTACATTTTATTGGATTATCTGCAACTTCTGAATGCATTCCTAATGGCATTTTAATCCTGGATAGACTTTTTGTAGAGAAATAAACCCTAAGATACAAATTATAAAAAAAAACAACAACAACCCTATTTTCAGGAAATTTTATAACTGGTCATTGCAACATAGTCTTGACAATTGCAATGTAGATAAAGATACCAATGTGTGACTGGCAATATGCAACCTGTTCTACTTTCATTCCTATACCTCCAGAGACTTTGTGACTCAATACATAGCACATTGGCTAAATCTTGGAATAAAAATATCATTCCCCCACAGAAGTAGTTTACTTTGGTCTTCTGTACTAGATGTCAATCACAATAAAAATATAACAATGTCTTATTTTGTCATTTCTTAATGAACGATCTCAAATATTCCTAAGACCTATGGGATACTGTTAAAAATGTTTTATTTTAAGTGTACAGTTTTCAGTGGTAGGTGCCATGGATAAAATTTAATGAATCTTTCAAGAGTAGGAGGAATTTACTGCTGTGGGACTTACCACCAATTTTGAGAACAATCCTCTCTGAGTAAGAAAAGGTGAGAGCGGGGAGGAAATTATTTCCCTTTTGTTTCTTTTAAATCACTTTGGAAGACACAGAATATTTGGTCCCAAAAATTATGCTAATTATCTCTTCTACCGGATATATTGTATATGTGAATAAAACCATAACATTGTTTCCTTAAAATATATGTAGTACTTTTTTAGTTCAAAATAAGATAAATACATGCTTAAAAATATTGATTGTAGAACTCGGGGTTGTGCATATGACATTGATTTAAATACTTTGGGGTACAAACTACAAACTGATACTAATGAACACTGCCAAATTCTACATAAGTTCAACTCTAAATACGTGATTATTTGTATCTGAAACTGTTATTTGTTTCTATGTACATAATATTTCTACTAGAGTAAAAGTTTTTACTAAGCTATGTTCTTCATCTTCTCAATATAGTGAAGTCTATTTTGTGAAAAAAGCTGTCATTATGCCAGGTATTACACTATGTTTCTCAGATATAAGAAATTTTTGCTCAGATACTACTGTATGCCTTGTAAAGAATGAGCAAAGTGGGGTGAGTCCTTATGAATATGTGGACGTACTTCCTCAAAAGTACTTCAAAAATTCGCTCCTGAAAATGTAGCTCAGTAGTGAAGAGCATATTTAGTATGTGCAGCATCCTGGGTTCAGTCTCCAGCACCACCAATAAAAATAAAAATCTAAAAATTCTTTGTAACCTAAATATTAATTGATTTGTAGGAAAGTCATTAGACAGTAATGGTATTTAATAACTAACACAACGCAAGTGAATGCTTTACTGATGCTATGGCTTGCACCTAGATGCACCAAAGTCCTCAGGGAGTCACACTGTGGATTTTCAGAGGTGGCTGCAGCTGTATCTCCGGAGTGTGCAGCTAGAATCAAGGGTATAATTCTGGGGTAGATTCATGGTGCAATTCTATGATTATGGCTCGTCTTATGTGGGTGCCCTTACCCTTAGGGTGGGTAGTCTGGATAGAATCCAAGGAACAGAAAGGCTCACGTGTTTGGTGTGTATCATTTGCTGCTTCCTGCCTTCTTCCTGCCATGAGCTGTTTCTCTTCTCTGATGCACCTCTGCTGTGCTAGCACAACTTAGAGCCAACTATGAGGGATGAAATCCTCTGCAAGCTGTGCGCCAAAGTGCATGTTTCCACTTCCAACTACAGGTGTTGGCTATTTTGTCTCAGTAACTTAGAAAAGTAACTTAGACAACTGAAAACAGCTCTAGTCTAATGATATATAACTAATAAACAAGACCTCAGTTTTTCTCTTAAATGCTGTAGTAATATTTTTGGAATATATTTTCTTTAGTGTTCAAACTGCTTTCTCCACTTATAACACAGTTCCTAATTGTGTGGTCTTGAATCTTGTTTTAGAAGAATACAATAAGTGACCAGCCTAAAAATTATGGATAATATAGAGAAATGTCTGTGAGTTTTACCAAATAACACAAGCCCAGGTCAACTCTTGTTCTATAGTCAATGCTTCACATGTTGCTGTAAAAAAAAAAAAAATGAATGAGAGAATGAGTAACAAGCATAAACATTTTAATGGGAAATTAGAGAAAAAGTAAGAAAAATTTAGCATTGGATTTGGAAGGATACAAATATTGAATGATCCCAAAACTCATTCCGTTCGAAGTAAAAGTCCTTGAAGCACCTGCATAGACAGGCAAAGGGACCAGGGTTTGATCTCCAAAGTGACATGCCAGCCCTACCCCTGGGGCACACTAAAATGGCAACTGAGACTGGGGATGGTGGTGTGTGCCTGTAATCCCAGTGCTTGGGAGGCTGCAAACAGGAGGATGACTAGGAGACTCATCTATGTAGTGAGACTCTGTAGACCCGGCACCCTCTGTACTAAATACATGTTAAAAAACAAATTGAAGTCCCATAATTATCTGACCATAGACTTATTTTCTTAAAAGGTAGGATTTATTAGGTGTCACTTTATATCCTCAAATATACTAATACAGTATCACAAAGAGATCTCAAAAAATCTTGATCAGGTTTCATCTATTGCTGTTCTCCTCCAGGTAACACATATCTGAGGGCAATATTAGCATCATTTTAGTTACCATTGCTATTTTTGATGTACAGTTCTGGGTCTTCATTCTTTGCCAAAGCTATACTAATCTTTTATTTTCTTTATTTTTCCGTAGCATTCCATCTATGTGTTGTCTCCTTGCCAACATGTTTTCAGCCCCCTTAACTCTATTTTCACATTTCTGAGTTAACCTTCTCTTTTTCTTTTTCTGTGCAGTATTTCACTATGCAGCTCAGACTCATAGTGATCCTCCTGATTTCTGCATCCGTAGTGCTGGATTACAGACATATACCACCACACCCAGACCCCATCATCAGCTCAACACACCTGAGGGCATGGCCAGCATGGCATTTGGTGCCATTGAAGGGTTTTTTTAATTATATTTATTTTATTTTTTATTTCTGTATTTATATTTTTGGTTGGCTCAGGCTACCTTAAGGGTTGGTCTCATGCTCCACATGGAGGTGGGGATTCAACTGTGGTCCCTGGCACTGTGGTTTAATCAACTGAGCTACCTGGCAAGCCCCCTGAGTTAACTTCTTAATCCCTATAAAACTAAGTTTTCTCCTGCACTCTATCAAGTGCATGTAATTTGTTACATTTTTCAGATGGTGTTGCTATTGTGAATTCCATTTGTATCTCCTGAATTAAATCATATTTTTTTTCATGTTTTAAAAATACACTGAAGATCCAGGAGTTAGCTCAGTGGACCAAAGCACCTGCTTAGCCCGAGCTCAGGGACCAGGGTTCAGTCCCCAGCAACCACATAACATGTTGACCCTGCTCCTTCAGGAAGCTGAGGCAATAATCGAAAGTGGGCATTGTGGCACATCCCTGTAATCCCAGCACTTCAGGGGCTGAAAACAGGAGGATCACTGCAAGTCCTATCTGTGTAGTGAGACCATGTAGACCCTGCACTAAATACATTAAAAATAATAATAATGACAACTTCGACAACACCTGATCAAAATGGACTTGGTCTATTTGTATGATGAATAAATATAGATAGGGATATATAGATAGCAAATATAAAGCAGCTATAACTATAATTACTAAAAATTTATCTGTCTGAATTGAAGATTAGATATGATAGAAAATGCTATTGGAAACAAACAAAGATAGCTACTGCAAATTTGTTAAAAATAAAGCCATAAGCTTTAGCCATAAATGTTTTACTTTACAGCAGTTAGTGAATTCATATACAAATGATATTTTTAAGTTTTAATGTTTTTCCCATTGTATCTTATATTAGTTGTATATATTAACACTTACCAAAAATTCCTCTTTTCAAAATATTCAAGAATAAAGAATCTTTTTTTTTTTTTTTTTAAATGAATTTAGGACAGGGTCTACAGGGTCTACAGGGTTTCACTAAGTAGATAGAACTCATTGATTCTCCTGTTTTCAGCCTCCAAAGTGCTGGAATTACTAGCATGCACCACCACACATAATCTCAATTGTTTCTCAGTATGCCTCAGGGGTGGGGCTGGCACAGCATGCCGGGAATTGAACCCCAGCTGCTGTGTTTTGCCAAAGCAGGTGCTTTAGTCTGCTAAGCTACCTGGCTGGCCCACGATTAAACAATCTTAATGTCTTCCTGTTTTTACAAAATGTTGTGGGCAAAATTTAACATATGAAATTAATTGAAATCCCTACAATGTTTTATTGTATAATAGATTTTATAGAAGTTTTTTGAAAACATAGAAGCATGGTTTATAAAAACTTAAGGATTGTTGAATTTAATTATGTCGTATCGTAAGATCAGTTATCTCTGTTTTTAATTAAATTTTGTCCAGTATGTCTACTACACCATAAGGATATGATGTTAAAAATTTTCTTTTCATTATTTTTGTGGCAATTTCTTCTAACATTTCTTTATTTTGTAACAATGATTCAATAGTATTTAGTACATATAAATTTAATAGTACCATATCTTGAATGAATTATCTGCATTGTGTTTATACACTGCTTCCTTAATACTTTTGATTTTCCATTTTGTTATCATTTTATTTGTAAGCCTTCCTCTCCTTTTATTTGTACTTGCTCAGTGTTCCTTTGTCAGCTGTTATTTTAATGAGCCAAAATTATTTTTTCCGTATTTCCTTTCTTTCTGGATCTCATGTGTTCATCTTTGTCTTCTCTACTAGATCAAAAGTTAAAGACCTAATTGTAGCTCTTGTGAGTAAGAATTGCCTGTATATATACTCAAAACATACTTAAGAGCCGGGCGTGGTGGCTCACGCCTGTAATCCCAGCACTCGGGAGGCTGAGGCAGGAGGATCGGTGCGAGTTCGAGACCAGCCTGGGCTACAAAAGTGAGCTCAAGGCCAGCCTCAACTGCATAGCGAGACCCTGTCTCAAAAACACAAAAAAAAAAAAAAAGAAAAAAAGAAAAAAAAAACATACTTAAGATTGTCAAATATGTAAAAATGAATCACACAAGCACAAAGGGCCAATTCCATTCAGTATAAGATTATGGGTAATTATTTGTGATTCTACTACATTCATGTTTAAGCACTGCATGCTTAAACTCTCCAGACTGAATTTATGTCTGCCCACGTACCAGTATGGCACATGGGGGCAGTTCTGTGTTCTTCCTTCCTCCGTTTGACTTGCTTTGTCCAAGCAATAATGGGCAAAGTCTGCATCCATTGATTTTGGAGTGAAAAGTAGTATGCTGAATTAGGCATTCTTCACTCCTTATCCTAATACTGCCTTTTACTGTCATGAGGTGTTGCTGATCAGTAAGTGGAAATTATTATATAATCAGAATGCTCTAAGTATTTCTGAAGATGTCAAAACTATTATGAGTATGCTGTGCTCCCAGTACAGTTATTTTGGGACACTATATGCATGGATCAAGGAGAATTCTTCCATAAGAAAAGTAAAATTTGCCCTAAAGATTCAGTTTGTCATGTAATTTATTATTATTTTTAATAATTTTGTTCTACCCTATTCTTTATTTTATGTACTATATGTGGTTGAGTTTCTGTTTTATCAGTATTGATCAGTCTTATCTATATTGATTCCTTATGACCTCAAATAGCTATTCTCTAAATTTTCCTTCTGCAACCTGCAGTTTATAAATTTCAAAGGAATACATAGTTTTTCAGTCTCCAGAATAGTGTAGATTTTATAAATACTGCATAATTTTTGCCCATATGTGTCATTCTTCTCCTTTAAAATCCTTTGTAGAACAGGAAGCTCACTCCGAACTGCTGTAAAAACACTGTTCATCTTAGTTGTCATTTAGTTCTCCCAAAATTGGTCAATATGAGTAAGAATGCTCATGCTTGCTATCTACAGTCATTTTTTTCCCATCAGTTGGAATATTCTGTTTCTCATGAAAATTTGTCTAGTTTAAGATATTTGAGGGACTGTGTTCTCCTTTCATGGAAAGATATAGTTTAATATTGTTTGTGCTCAAATGCAGCACTTTTAAGTTCTGTGTCCTTGGATTTTTAAAAAAAATTCCATAAAACATTTTCTGAACCAATTACATACCCTTCAACAATGTTGCATTTTGATAGATATATACTCCAGAGCATCATGCAAAGAAAATATTTGATGGAGAAGCAGAAAGACAAAGACATTACTCAAACTGGTTGTGAAGCTAATCCTCAGCATGTTTATGAGTGTAGATAATTTTCTGTTCATTAAAGTACACCACAATCTGGATTAACGTGTATTAGAGTAAGCAAATTAGAATTATTTTATATATTAAATGTCACCCATCATGATTTCAGCTATCCTTGGGTTGCATTTCTCCCATCAATCTCACTAATTTTAATTTAAAGGAGAAGAGCCCTCTGTTTGCCTACTGCTCAGTATGTAGTCTGATTGACAGTTCTTAGACTTTTTCATATATTTGTAATGTTTTCAATAAGGAATTGGCACAGCATTTATCTAAAATTGTGTATCAAACCCAATGTGAACTTGGAAGTTATTGGAAAGCACTTAAAAAATTTTATTCAGAAAGTTTCAAATTTTCATAAAGGTGTAAATTAAATCCTATGCCACATTTACCAACTTTAAGCAGTATTATGATTTTTCTATCTTGCTTCATTTATTCTCTTTGTAAAATATTTAAAACAAATACCAGATTTTATATTATTTCATGTCTCTCTCAATAGACAATAGATAAATATATAGTACTTTTTACATAATACAACATAAAAATTATCAATGCGAATACTTAATAAACTATGTATATAAATTAATATCAGTCCGTATTATAGCTCTTGGTTTCTTTATAATTGGTTCTTTCTATCAGGATATAATCAAAGTTCACCCATTCTATTAATCATATGATTCTGTGAAGCTAGAACAGTTCCTGGTACTCAAACATGTTTTTAAATACTTCTTCTGCAGCTCATCTTGGATCCCCGCGTGTGTGTGCCTAATCTCAGCTGGTCTACCAGAAAACCCCTGAGTGCCATCCCTGGTCTCCCACACTGCCCATATCTGCTCAGACAAGATGAAAGAAATTACCATGAACCAAGAAAAACTCTCCAAACTGCAGGCACAAGTGCACATTGGTGGGAAAGGAACTGCTCACAGAAAGAAGGCGGTTCATAGAACAGCCACAGAAGATGATTGATTAAAAAAACAAAAAACAAAAAAAGTTCACTTCTCATTAAAGAAGTTAGGGGTAAACGTAATGATACCTCTGGTATTGAAGAGGGGAATATGTTTACAAACAAGGGAACAGTTATCCACTGCAACAACCCAAAGTTCAGGCCTCTCTGGTGGCAAACACTTTCACCATTACAGACTGTGCTGAGACGAAACAACTGACAGAAATGCTACCCGGCATCTCGAACCAGCATCTCGAACCAGCTTGGTGCCTGCAGTCTAACTAGCCTAAGGAGACTGGGTGAAGCTCTGCCCAAACAATCTGTGGATGTAAAAGCGCCACTTGCCACTGGAGAGGAGGATGACGACGAGGTTGCAGATCTTGTGGGGAATCTTGATGAGGCTTCTAAGCATGAGGCAAACTGAACTAAGTTTGCTTCTGAAAACAGTAAGACAAGAAAATTTACCAGGAGCTGCTATTTTATGCTGCTTTTTAAATTGTTTTGTTTATGGATCTGATAAAATCAAGATCTCTAATTATTTTAAACACAAGCCCCTTGGAGAATGCAACGCTTTTCAGTTTTTGTTTGCATACAATTCATTCTTTGCACCCAATTAAGCTGGAGAGGCATGGGAATAAACTTTGAAACAGATTACTAAAATTATTTGCCTAGTGTGTTTTCCTTTTCTATTTCCTTCACACTGGTCTGTGCACAGTGGGAAAAATTGTTTCTTGAAAACTATGAAATGTAAAGATTTTTTTTTTAATTTAGACCTGTAATTTTTATTTTTCCACTTTTTAATTTTTTTTTTAAGAATTTTATTTTATTTTATTTTTTTTCTTGTTTCAGAACTTTTGTTTGTTTATTTATTTATTTTTATGGCTGGCTCAGCCTGCCCTGAGGGCAGGGCTGGCGCAGCATGTGGTGCTGGGGATTGAACTGTGGTCCCTACAGCCGCCCAAGCTTTCCTAAGCAGGAGCTTTAGACCACTGAGCCATCCTGCCAGGCCCCAATTTTTTTAATTTTTATTACTTTTAATAAGAGATAACAGGGGCTGGGGAGATAGCTCCGAGGCACAAGTGCCTGCTGGGCAAGTGCGAGGTCGTGAGTTCGAACCCTGGTCCCACAAAAAAAGAAAAAAAAAAATAAGAGATAACAATATGAGACTTTTAAACAGCATAGCATACAATAATAATGTTAACTTTTTCATTATTTCAAATCTGAATATCTGTTATTTATATTCATTTATTAGATTTCCTAGCAATTGTAAAGCATACAAATCATGAGGTGAAGAGATAGTTTTTGAGTCATTCTACCTATAAAATGTAATGTGACCCTTATTATATATTCTTAATAATATATTAAGGTAATTTAACCTTCATTTATTTCTCTGTTGTGTCTTGAATTCTTTTTTTTCTTTTATTGTTTAAATTTAACAATGGTTATATTACATATTTTCATCATCGGATCAGTTTAGATTAATACATATAGGTATATAAGATTGATCAAACAACTAAACATTAACCTTTCTAAATCCACATTACTTTTTTTTTTTTCTTTTCCCCCTTTTTTTCTTTGAAAGTTGACATATTACATATTGTCTTCACAATCAT
>PVJA010027007.1:6190-29115 GCA_004027025.1 Myocastor coypus | reverse complement strand
TTTTTTTTTTTTTTTTTTGTC
The DNA here is from genome assembly GCA_004027025.1 of Myocastor coypus. Taxonomy (NCBI): domain Eukaryota; kingdom Metazoa; phylum Chordata; class Mammalia; order Rodentia; family Myocastoridae; genus Myocastor; species Myocastor coypus. The sequence continues at coordinate 29,094 of PVJA010027007.1, read as the reverse complement.
TTTTTGAGACAGGGTCTCGCTATGCAGTTGAGGCTGGTCCTGAGCTCACTTTTGTAGCCCAGGCTGGTCTCGAACTCGCACCAATCCTCCTGCCTCAGCCTCCCGAGTGCTAGGATTACAGGCATGCGCCACCACGCCCGGCTGATCATTTATATTCTTGATTGAACTTTTGATGAAACCCTTATTTGCTATTTTTACCTTTCTTTGTGAACTATTTGTTACACATCAAAGTATAAAATAATCATTTCATATTCATGTGCTTAAAATTCTGGTACTTAAGGAAAATACTGACCGCAGAAACCCCATACTTACAACTTCATTAACATAATTTTGAAAGTGTAAAGTCATTACAAAACTATATTTTGCGCTGCAAAATATGATCAAATTATACCCATAAATACTGGAGCTATTCAGTTTTCTGAAAAGCTTTTTCCAGAGCTGAAACACACATAGAAATTGAATTAACTCCAATATTTTCAGGATTATAAATAAAGGCCAATGTATTTGCATTGCTTTTACTGTTCAGCATGCAAATCTTTCATAGCTGTAATCTAATTTCATTTACTTTTATGTGTTTTCCATAATGTGTGTTTACTTTCACTTGGTGAAATTTATTTAACACCCAAAATTTCAATGTAAGAAGCTAGTGTATTATTCCTTAAAATCCAGTTACCCTTACTGTGAATACCATAGAATTGATAATGAGAAACTGCCTTTTGTGAAATTAAGCTCCATTATCTATCCAAGTCTTTGAATACCTTCATTTGTTATACTGGGTAGGCCAGATAAAATGGAATTAAATTTTACAAATAACAGACTGATCCATGCTTATTCATTAAGTTTCCAGGTTATTATCTGTTTGTGAAAGAATTTGTTTTTCAGGAAGCAGTTTTGAAAGGGGAGAGAATGACAATAGCCTATAATTGAGCCTATGGGGAGAACATGGATATTGCATATTTGTTCAAACAAGTAGCACTAAAAAAAGTAAAACTTTGAAGATGCTTCTATTGTTTCATAATAAGGCTAGAGAATATAGCCAGTTTAGTGTAGTCCTAGAACCAGGGCATAATAGATACTCAGTAAGTGTTGAGTGTATTTATAAGCTATAAACAGGATGGTCTCTTTATGGGAAAGGTACAAATCATTTCAATTTTAACCATAAGGTTCATGCATGTGAACCTTACAAAACACTATTAAGTGACAGTTATTTAGCTTGCAGATAGGTAGAAAACAGGACAAATTAGGGTTTGAGGGGAAAATTAAGCAACTAATGAAGAGTAGGCTGCTGGAGGTGGAGGACGTTTGCAATGGCTTTATGAAGTTTTAAGAGTGGTGAGTGGAAATTAGAGGATAAGGAACCCAGAAGAAAGAAAGAAAGAAAGAAAGAAAGAAAGAAAGAAAGAAAGAAAGAAAGAGATGCCATGAGAATAGGACATGAACCTGGAGGATCACAGGAAGGTCACAAGAGACAGCAGTGGGAGCCATGCTGCAATGGAAGACCAAAAGTTTGTGCACAAGCTCCTAAGGGAGGGGTAGAGTTGACTGACAGGGTAGACAGTAAGGTAGTCCTTAATCCTTAGGACATTTGGGATGAGAAATAATTATCAAGAAAATAAGAAGGACCTAGTAGAAGAGACATGGATTAGAAATTGAGAGGGTCGAGAACAGCAGTGAAGAGCTTAGAACATAGAGCCTCTTGGGTACTCGTTTAGTATGCATACGAAGCCAGGGAAAACTCTCTCTGATATGGTTAAGATCTACAATGTGAGGGCCAGCCAGATAGCTCAGTGGATTAAAGCTCCTGCTTAGGCACATGCAGGGACCAGGGTTCAATCCCTGGCACTCTGTGCCAGCCCCATGATGGAGACTGGGCATGGTGGCATGTGCCTGTAATCCCAGCACTTGGGAGGCCAAAGCAGGAGGATCATTAGCAGTCTGATCTATGTAATGAGACCCTGCAGACACTGAACTAAATACATTTTTTTAAAAAAGAAAAGATCTAGAATTTGCCCCAAAATTTTATGTATCCAGAAGTGAGGATTTTGCCAAGTATTTGGATCCTGGGCTCACTATGTACTGACAGAAGTTAAATGTGCTCTGTGGACATGCAGCTTGTTTAGGAGAAGTGAGACAGTAGGGAAGATACATGTCTCTCCCTGGATCCTCCCTTCTCTCCCCACTTGCTGGCTTCTGAGAAATGGGTAATTTTCCCCTGTCCTGTCTTTCACCATGCTCCTCCTGCTTTGCAGCCAGATGAACAGAAGCTAAATTTCTCCAAAACTGTAAGGCAGATTAAAACCTCTCATCTTTTAAGTGATAGATATAGGAGATTTTGGCCCAGTGACAAGAAAGATGGCTAATGTACCCTCTGAGCAATTCTAATTGGCCAGGCTCATTAAACAGCTACAAGTTCTTTGACTTAGGACTCTTATTTATAGTCATATATCCTATGAAAAAAATAATACTTGGGAGGAGTTTTAGCTACAGGGTCTATGAACTGAAGTACTCTTTACACAGTGATTAATACAATTATGGAAAAATATACAGCCATCAAATTGAAATAAACGTGCCAATGAAAAGGGAAAATCATGCAACTGAACCCCCAAATAAACAGGCACCACTCTACAATATAACATTAGTAGAAGCCCTGTCTAGCTGATGGAGTTAGAAGTGAATATTCTTCTAATTTTTTTCTTCAGATATGTTTGCATTAGTAAATTATAATTAAAATATTTTTACAATAGTTGAGATATAAAATTTTAATGTTGTAGACTAAAATAGATGGTTAGAATGAAAGGCAGTTTCCATAATTCTGCATTTACTTGTTTTTTATGGAGATAAAAGAATAATCAACTGCTAACAATATGGTGCTGTATGCTGATAGCAGACTCAATTCCAAATGTGAAATGCACTTGAGGGGTTATAAGAAATGCTGCTATGAGGAAAAAGTATGAAAAGCAAATCAGAAAAAAAATGACTGATATCTTACAAAATGCACAAAGTTTAGAAAAGGAAGTGTAGAATGCAGAAGGAAGGTACATTCTGCCAGATCTCTGACCTCCAGTGTCGGGCAGAAGGTCCACAAATAGATCAAGAAGACAATCTCCATATACATCATCTTTCAAGGAATGAGTGGCTAAAGTGAGTCAATGAAAATGAGATAGAATGAGGGCAAGCTGGTAGGAGATAAAGAAAAGAAGAGATAGATGCTAGAGCCAGTGCTGCAGACAGATGTGTAGGAACTGAGGAAAAGTCATGGAATTCAAGAAGACCTAAGTCTTTTTTGAGGTCCAGGAATCTTAAGTGGTATGATTTTTGCAGTGCTGGATGAAGATCACACTTTTAGGAATTTCTCAAAATGTCACTGACGAAACAAAACACAAAGATGCAGTATAAAACTTTTTACTTGAAAACATTCCTTCTCCTATATCCGCTGGTTGAATCTACTCACACAAATGGAGAGGTCATTGGAAGCCCTGGGACAAAAATGAGAATAGCGCCACTGTTCTGTGATGAGGGCAGTGTGGTAAGGTGCGTTCTCACGAAAGTGCAGCTACTGTCCCCCTGGCAAAGAAAAAAGGGTAGGATGACAGAACATCAGAGTATCTTTGAACCAAACAACACAGTAAAACATTTTCTCTGAACAACTTAGGTTAAAAAGTAAGATGTCATGAGAAGTCAGCAGCCAAAATCCCTAGCCAGAGAGGATTCTGGCATTCTGGCTTCAGGCAAGTAACACATATTGAAAGTAACTATTGTAAAAAAAAAAAAAAAAAAGATTCAGGGTTTCTAACCACAGGCACAGTGGATGCATGATTAGTCAGCAGTTGGAGCCCCGCTAAGCTTGGGAAGCATGAAATAAACCAAGAGTCACCACTGTTATCATCCTTTATGGTGCAGTTTGAGGACAGTAAGGTAAAAGGACAATCTGAAGGTGATTCAGGCTTACACCAACAAAAATCGATTAGCAAGTATGGAAGGTAGTACGTGGAGCCGGGGAATCTGGGTTATCAGAAGATAAGCTTTGATGGAGCCTGCTTTGCCTTTCAGAAAGATCCAAGAGTCTACACCTGCTCCATCCCTGGGGCGTGCTGAGGCAGCCATCGAGACTGGGCATGGAGGCACACGCCTATAATCCCAGTGCTTAGGAGACTGAAAGCAGGAGATCACTTCGAGTCTGATGTACCTAGTGAGACCCTGTAGACCCTGTACTAAATACATTTTTAAAAATAGAAATAATCAAGAGCTCAACTGAGCCAGATAAAAGCTACAAGACTGGATGAATTGACTTGAAAGAAGTTGATTCTGACAGAGATAATTACTATAATCAGTTTCCCTTATTGAAATAGTCAATAAATGCTTGGGCAGAATTCAGTTTAGTTTGATGATATTAGAACATCTTTCCAGATTATGAAATGTTAATTTTTCATTTTGAGTGTCAGTAAAAATATATGTGATTTTGAAACACTTATGTAAATAAATTTCCAAAATAAAAGAGAAAAGGAAAAAAGTTAGAATGAAAAGGTAAGGAAGGGTAGAGAAGGGAATTAGAACATTGGGGACTTTTTAAACTAAAATATCTCTAATTTCTTGGCACTTTAGATAACTCTCAGAGCAATTCATTTTCTAAATAAGGAAGGCTGGCATTAAAACCCAGGAAAAATGTGAATTTAGAGAGCTAGTACTAAAACGTAAATAAAAAATAGAGATGTCCACATTACAAATTGATGGGAATCTTTTTATTTTTGAAATGTCTTTTGCTCACTCTCTATGAAAGATATGCACATGGCTTAAAGAAAATTAAAAGTCAGTGGAAACTTCTCGAATACAGACCTTATAAAGTGGCAAGAGACTTCACCAACAGGTTTGTACAGGGTCAGCAGTTTTCAACCTGTGGGTCATGACCCCGCTGGGGGTCGAATGACCAAAACACAGGGATCGCCTAAAGCCATTCTGAATCATAACCGTAGCAAAATTACAGTTTTGAAGTAGCCACCAAAATTATTGTTTGGTTTGGGGTCACTGCAACATGAGGAACTGTATTACAGGGTCACAGCATTAGAAAAGTTGAGAACCACTGGAATGAAATCTGGATAAATTTCGAAGAGAAATTTTAGTATGTGTTATAAAAGAAATTTGTTTTTAATTCTTGCATATTTAGAATCAATCTGTTATTTATCATTATACAAAGATTTGGTTTTTTGTTTTGTTTTGTTTTTTGTTTTTTGTTTTTCTTTTTGTCTTTTTCAGTCAGGGTCTTGCTATGCAATTCTGGCTGGCCTTGAGCTCACTTTTGTAGCCCAGGCTGGTCTCGAACTCACACTGTCAGCCTCCCAAGTGCTGGGATTACAGGTGTTCGCCAACATGCCTGGCTAAAGATTTGTTTTCAAATTACAAATACATAATTAGATGTCATATGTAAAGGAACATTATTTCTAAAACTTTATTTCACCTAAATTACTCAAACATTTGATCCACACCTCAGAATTCACACCATTCACTTGGTACATTAGTTGAATTTTAATAATCAGGCCAAATTAGGTGTCTTAAAATGTAAATAACTAGTGTTAATAAAACCCGCCATGCCCCCCCCCCCCCGCCCTGCACCACTTCCAGTGTTCTGAGATGCACCAACCACAACTGCACTGCAACCTTGACTGTCTGTACCCAGCTGATTACACATACAGCTTTGTTTCAGCTTGCTTCAAGGACTCTATACTCTGTGCCCGAAACACCCTGGCCTAGCCAGGGACACTTGATGACTCCCCTTCCCCCATGCCCTGCTCTATAAATACCCTGCCTCCCCAGCCATCACTGCTGTTCAGGTCTGCTCAGCAGCCCCGCACATGCTAGTTGCCATCAATAGACCTCTCCTTTCCTGCCAGCTAACATGAGTGTGGGCTTGTGAGGGTTCAAGGGCACCTTTCTCCTGACAGTTTTCCTGTCAACTAGCACTTACGGAATTGTGGTTTTTGTTCAAAGCTCTAAGTCACAATAAGGAATGATATGACAGTGTGGTAGAGGATGACCTGTTTTTCTCTGTTTTACCACTTTGAATTTATAGTTAATCTGCACCTAACAGGCAACCACTCATCACAGTTGCCTGTTGTCTGTTCCCTGTTCCCTGAGTGTTCCTGAGCTTACTCTTTATTTTTTTTTTACTTACATGTTAAGAATAGACTCACAGTTGTACTCAGCATATCATCTGTACTTGATGAATAATCAGATGCAATGATCAGTATTACCATTTGTATTAATGTAAATTGGCCATGCAGATCAGTAAGTCCTGAGGCTCAAGATCCAAGTAAAATGGGTTACTCCTAAAACAATTACACTCTAACAGTAAAGGGACATCAACAAACATTGAAGTTATGGCCAAAAGCAATAATACTGCAATTTCCTGGGTCCCTAGTAATCACTTTCACAGGATACATGAGAGCCACAACAAACTGGGTAAGTATGGAAAGGGTACACTGGTTCAGTTAGTTTGCAGAACACCAAATTTAAAATCCATGTGTCAGTTTGTACATGTTTATATGTAGTAGAATCTCAAACTCAAACACATGAATATCGACTTACATAGTTTAGCAAAATGCATAAATATTGCGTTTTTAAATGAATGTACCCAAGTATGTATAGCAGCTATAAGGAGAAAAGAAATGAGTTGTCTTAGAAATCCAAAAGGAGGGCCAGGGAGATAGCTCAGTACAAAAGTGCCCTTGCCTGGCAAGCGCGAGGTCCTGAGTTCAATCCCTGGTACCACAAAAACAGAAAAAGGAAGCCCCAAAGGAAACTTATTTTAATGAGTAAGAAAGAAAAATTTAATTAGCACATTCATTATTTGTACACAAATTGTGGCTCTAAAAGCTGCTTATTGGTGTTAAAATAGCAATTTGTTCTATTAAGTAGTTTAAATATTCTCCTTAAACTCTTGTTTACTTGTTTAATTTGCTAAACAATGTCTTCTTCAGTCAGAAACACAGGAGAAAAGGAAGATTTTGATTACCTTTTTCTCCTGTTACTTTTCCCTTGATGAAATCTTTAGGAAAAAGGGATGGTGAGAAAATAATTTGCTATTTACAGTTTGGTGACCTGCTATCTTCTCTAAGTGCTGCAAAACTTAATTTTTAGAAATACTTTTTATATCAGTAACCCTCACCTTTTTACATTGGCTCATGTCTTTTCTAGTTAGGAATCCTTGAATAAAATTCAAACTAAAAAAAAAAAAGATACTGGGGAGATAGCTCCGAGGCACAAGTGCCTGCTGGGCAAGTGCAAGGTCGTGAGTTTGAACCCCGGTCGCGCAAAAAAAAAAAAAAAAGATACTACTTTAATACAAAGTAAATTCATTGTCAAGAATCGGTGGTAATCACTGAGCTGTGTCCATTTTCACACTTGATCATACGATGCCTTAGTCAGGAGATGCTGGGATCATTGAAGGATTTGGGATCTGTTTTCCATTCTTACTCTGATTATAAGAATCATTTCTTCTTATGAAAATATAAGCTAAGACCTTCAAAAGAAAGTCAAACAGTTGGGCCCCAGTATTAGCTCTAAAGTTTTTCATCTTATTGATCAAATCAGGCTTTACACCTATAAAGAACTATATTTGTGGTCTAAGGGATTGCAGTTCAGGAGAAAGACATTCATGTAGCTCTAATGAAGTGTTCTGAAGGAGATAGAAAAAAGAGTGCTTCTGTAGGCAATGTCAGTATATTAGAAAAAAGTAAAAATTCCTATTCAAAAAATTTTTGTTGACTGTTGAAAAGGGACAGGGGTTATAGGGTTGACAAGGTAAAGAAAAGGAGGTGCAGGGTGACATAAAGCAGTGATGGAGCTGTAGCCTTGTGTGTGTGACACGTGTGAACCTGTAGTATTAAGGAAGTAGAAGTATTCTTAGTTATTTTTATGTAACAAGTCTGGTAACCTGCTATTACGTATCTTGTCTATGGACAGTCTTTCTTGTCCCAGATGCCTGCAGATAAAGAAAGAAGGTGGGCAAAAGCTCTCATCTCCAGGTGGCAGTTCAAGATGTAACCAAGCACTATTCCCTCAATGTCCTCCCAGTTCAATTTTTAAAAGCTTTCATAGTGTGAATTTCAATGTGATTTTCTACATATTTTCATAATCTTTTGTGTTTCATTTCCCTGCAGTAAAACCAAGGTAATCATCTCTCTTTTTTTTTTAATATATGTATTTAGTACAGGGTCTACAGGGTCTCACTGCATAGCGTGGACTTCTAGTGATCCTTCTGTTTTCAGCCTCCCAAGTGCTGGGATTACAGGCACATGCCATCTTGTCCCGTCTCAGTCACACCTGGTGGGGGGTGGGGAGTGGGACTGGCACAGCACACCAAGGATTGTACCCCAGACCCTGCGTCTGCCTAAGCAGGCCTGTGAATCCTCTGAGCTATCTGGCCACCCTCCCCCATTTTTTTTTTTTTCACAGCTTCTCAATAAACACTTTGGACTCATAGTGATCTTCCTGTCTCAGGCCCCTGGGATGACAAACATACACCACCATGCCTTCTTCCAGTGCCAGCATGGCATACCCAGGGCCAGCATAACGTGTGGTAATGGGGCTCGAACTTGGGACCTTGCACGTGCCAGGCAGGCACTTAAGTCACCAAGCTCTCCATCGCCCAAGCCCATGGTAGCCATCCTATCAACCAGCTCCTGTCAGCTTTATGTATAAAAATAAAGCAGCAGCAGTTTTTGTTCAGAACACTAATGTAGTTATTTGACTTCTACCTACACTTCTTCCCTTTTCTTCTGTCATTTGATACAGATTTCAAACCTTCAGTGTATTCACGAGTTATTTAGAGGGTCTTGTTAAGATGCAGATTTTGAATCAGAAGATTTTAAGTAGGACCTGAGATTCTGTGTGGTGAACAAGATCACAGTAGCTGCTGCTTGTTGCAGGACCAACAGTTAAGTAAAGAATCACAGTTAAGTAAAAAGGAGCCTAGAACCTAATCTCCAGGACCTACCTGGTTTTGACTGTTGGATACAAACAGAAATAATTATGGTGATGACAATCATAGCAAAGTAACCCCACCAACTAATAACATGTTGTATATACACATGTCACTTAATTTGTTGCCATTTCACCATAAACATAAAAATTGCAATAAATTCAATAAATTAAACCTGTCTAAAATCACACACTAGGGACAGAGTTCAGGATTCAAACAAATGGTCCAGTCCAGACTGTACTATGGGTCCAAGCCTGAGTTTGCCTTCAGCCAAATTGTGGAATGGATTTTCCTTTGAACTTTTGGGCTCCAGCTTTCCTACAGTGTCTTCGTCTTCTTTTTCTCTTTGTTGTTACTTAATGATTGCATAGCTCCAGCACCACCTTGTTCTCCAGGAGAACACTACTACCCATGCTTCTAAACTCATCCTATCACCATTCCAAGGAGGTAGATAAGCAAGAAAGGATAAAATTCAGACTCTCTTCAGGTTATACTCAGAATTCTGATAAACTTGTAGGATATCTGGGCAAGTGTTTCTAAAAACAGCATCAATCACATATATGTAATTACAACTTTGCCATTTCTATCACAAATCTACATTAGCTTACTCAGCACACTAGCTCTGATATTTGTTCTACAACATTGTGTAATCCCAATACATTCAAATCTGACAAAATCACTTAAGAACATTGTTTTACCAAACCACATTTGACCATTGTTTTTACTTAAAAGTCAGCTGAACGGCTATGTCATCTCATCTGTACTACTGAAGTTTGACAGTGTAACCTGTGGTAGACAACTGCTGCCACATAAGGATGGATAACAATGGCCAGCAGTCACTGAAGCATGGAAAATGCACAGCTGTTCTCGGGCTGAAGACACCAACATCCATGGTCTATGGTCTGCACACTAGTTCTGGGATGCAGGCTGAGATAATGCATGAAAACAGGGTCCCCTTAGGAAAACTATTATTTCAAAGAAATCAAAGTTAAGGAGTCATATCCCTTCCCATATCTTATGTAAAATACCAGGGCAAAAAGCCTCAAGTACAATGATACCTACAAAATTTAGCTAAACTTATTGTACAGGACAGGAGGAATGTCTCACTTGAGTATAAAAATTATCAGCAAAAATATTGCCTATTTTATTTTCTTTCAGGTTTTTTTCCTATTGTCATCATACTGAATGGTTATGTTTGTTGTTCCTACTTGTTTCTACTATCCTTGTTCTATAATTAAGCAGACATGTCTTCTTGACTTGGATTTGACCTAACTTCTCAGCAGCTATTTGAAAAATAGATCACATGTTCAAAGACTCAACTCCTCAGCTTAAAATGCCTGTTACTAAAATAATCAAACACTTGATGGTCTTATAAAAAAGAATCTCAACCTGATAAATTGTTTTGATGGGATCGTATCTACAGACAGCATACATATGGAGAAAGTTCGAAAATCCCGTAGTATACAGCTCTCTTAAGATTAAAGAGAAACAAACTAAAGCAAATGAGAGGAAAGAGAGAGGGGAAAAGGAAGGAAGGAAGGAAGGAAGGAAGGAAGGTGGGCAGGCAGGCTGGCTGGGTAGCTGGCTAAATAGGGAAGAGAGGAAGAAGAGAGAGAAGAAAAATAACCTGGAGATTTCAGATCATTTTCTTGGAGCACAAAGCACTTTGGATCTTGGGACAATGCTCACAATCCACGTGCAATTTAGCTTTTTTAATTGAATATTTATTTAATATATTCAGTACACAGGGAAGAATATGTAGACAGACATGTTCCTTAATCTCAGGAAAATGTGTAGAATCATGAAATTCATGGTCATCATGTAATGAAGCCATTAAAATGCATCAAAAACATTTAAGCTCCCCTAGGGTTTCCTACCATCCTTTTCTTTATGAAAATATTATTTTAAACCAGGCATGGTGGTACATGGCTATAATCCCAGCACTTGAATGACTGAAGCAGAAGGATTCTTATGAGTTCAAGGCCAGCCTGGGTCACAAAGTAAGCTTAAGGCCAGCCTGAACTGCATAGAAAGACCTCATCTCAAAAAAGATAATCATATATATATATATATATATATATATATACATACATATATATGCATATATATATGTATATATATATATGGTTTCAGCAATCTTCATGAGTCTAACTCCAATCTAAACAGTATATCTGTATAATGCATTGTTATTGGACCTGTCTCACATAAGGCAACTAGAAGACTCTAAGCTTGTTAGAAAGTTAAAGCAGACTTAGAATGGCAAAGTTGAAAGTAGAGATGGGCTAGTAAAATATGTTTAAGAGAATTTAATAACAAAATTTATCCTTACCACTTGACCATATCACTTTTAACCTCCATGACAACATCTTGAGGAAGTACACTTACTAAATCCACTTTACAAGTGATACAAAATAACACTAAAAGAAGGAAAATAACTTACCCTAGAAAATAGAACAAATGCCAAAACTGAAGTCAAGCCAACACAATCTAATTCAAAGAGGAAATACTTGAAAACCATGATATGCTGGCCTCTTCTAATCTGGAACATGTTTTTTTTTCAAAAGGTAAAACACAAGCCAAAGTTACCTACTAGTCAATTTTTAAAGAAATATTAAATTTAAGTGTAGTAGATAGTAATAAATCTGATACTAAAACATAATCTTAGATGATAAGTGATAGATGTTGGTGAGTGATGCCAATAGAACACCATTCTCTTTAAAATAAAAAGAGCTCTACACAAATTTTATTTGGTAATATTCTCTGATTTGGTCCCTTAAGATCTATGGGATTAGCCCTGCAGTTGTAGTGCTTCACCTTATACCTTCACCTTATACCTCAGTCACCAGTTACTGAATAGGAGTAACTTAACCGCTACTCTCCGTGCAGTGGCTCCACTTAACAACTCCAGGGAATACAGTGAGCTTTTCTGCTATGATCAGAGAGAAAGAGTCCTCTGGCAAGCTCTCTAGCTCCTTTTAAACCAGCAGTTCTCAGCCTGTGGGTTGCAACCCCGGCGGGGGTCGAATGACCAAAACACAGGGGTCACCCAAAGCCATCAAAAAATACATATTTAAACCCATGCTATTCCATGGTGAAATGCTATTTGTTGGAATTAGTAATAAATATTTCTCAACATACAATTAAATATTGTTTTGTGATTAATCACTATGTTTAAATTATGTTTGATTTGTAGCAATGAGAATACATAATGCATATCAGGTATTTACATTCCGAATTATAACTGTAGCAAAATTACACTTTTGAAGTAGCCACCAAAATTATTTTTTGGTTTGGGGTCGCTGCAACATGAGGAACTGTATTGCGGGGTCACAGCATTAGAAAGGCTGAAAACCACTGTTTTAAACACTTGTAAGTGTAGGCCTATATCCCTTATGCTGGCAGTGTCACAGTAGGTACAGACTAGAGGACTTCTCCAGGTGCTGTGGGTAACCCAGTTCTCTGTGAGCCTAGAAAAGACACACCCCTGAATCATCGAAGCTGTGTCCTCCAACCCTGTCTATACCTCCCTGATCCACTTCTTCATTGACCAAATGCTATAAATAGCTGTTGGAATCTTGATAAGATAAGGAAATTGTAACCAAAGTGAATTTACTGGGAAACTCAAATTGTGTAGAACATCAATTTGGTGGCCAAGAAGGATGACTTTCAGAGAAAAAAAAAATCAGATTGTTTCAGAAAACACTTACTACATTTTCTTGGTCATATTAGATGATGGATATACACAAAAATAACCACAGTGATGTGTTCTAGCTAAACATTTAATCACATCAAGTCTTTTGATTTTAAAACCATTGCTTTTTATAGTGGACTGAACAACCTGAACCGCCTGACAAGGAAAAAACAAATTGACTCCTTCTGTGGCTTACAGACAGTGTTGTAAGTCTAGAATTGATAATCCCTTGTTTGGAAGGAATTAAGGAATCGGAACAAGAGCTATTTCAAAGATATAAAATTTAGACACCATTTTCAATCTTCATTTTGCCATAAGCTTGTTCTCAGCCCCAGGGCTTCTCTACCTACCCCTTGAAAACTCTTGCAACCTGTTTCTAAATAGACTCTGATGATGATGTCAAAATTTTCACAGAGACAGAGGTGTGGATCCTGTTTCTTTGTTTGCCATGTTGTTTCTCATGGTCAGATGATAATGTGAGAAAATTTACAGAAACAGCCTGACGGTAATAAACTTCAATAAGTTTTCTTTCTTCTCTCTCTGAAACCAATAATCACACACACACTATATCCTAAATAATCCATTCAGTATAGAATGTCTCCACTGGTCCCTATGACAAATGTCTCCATAGCTGGGTCATATAAGCTCTTTTCTATGGACCTTGTCCTGTTGCCTTCACATGTCTTTGGGCAACCCCTCACATAGGATGCCGAAGGATGAATCATTCACTATAAATCAGCCATATCTATATCCACTTCCTTGGACTATAGTACTGATTTAAGTCTGTGGAAAAGTATATAATTTGTACATATAGGATATAGGATCTTTTTATCTCCCAAACAGAAAACACAACCTTCATGCTAGCATCTGTATAACTCATGACAAAGCTTAAGTATATAAATCTATACTCCCAAGTGTACATAATGATGTGTTTGAGAAGGTGGTAGAACAAATTCTATTAATACTAAATTCTATTTATTACTAAATGCAATTATCAAACTCCATTACATACTTTGTGTAAAAGGTCAAGTTCAACATTGAAAAGTAGGGCCGGCCAGATAGCTCAGTGGATGAAAGCACCTAGGCACTTAAGCAGAGCACAGCGGCTGGGGTTTGATCCCCAGTGTGTGGTGCCAGCCCCACCCTTAGGGTCCACTGAGATGGAAATTGAGACTGGCTGTGGTGGCATGTGCCTGTAATCCCAGCGCTTGGGAGGCTGAAAACAGGAGAATCACTACAAGTTCAGTCTCTGCAATGAGATCCTTTAGACTTTGTAGACCCTGTACTAAATATATAAAAATAAACAAACCAACAAACATTGAGAAAGCATTGATAGTAAGCTTGCCAGAGTAGGTTTGCAACCTTTTATATGAATAGTACCATGTCATTTATTCCTAAATAAAACTGACACAGTGCTTGTCTTATGCTTTCTTCTTTGCTTGCTACATTGATTTCATTTTTTCTTTCACTTTTCCTGTATGTGATAATATACTTTCTTGTCAGTAATGTATTTAAATTTGTTCATTCTCTGGAAAGCATAAAATTATGACACAATACAAAATCTGTACCAGCTCAATATGCAATGAACCTGCACTACTTTTTCTTTATTTCAGTTTAAAAACAATAATAATAAAAAAAAAGGCAAGGAGCAGCAGTGGAAACAGGATTCCTGCAGGGCAGCGCTCCATCCATCCTGCAGCATGGTGGGAAACCTGAGTGAAATGATGCAGGTCAGTGCAGCTGCCCTCCGAGAACATGCAATGATTCTCTGCTGCTCCCCGAGACACAAGCTTCCAGTCACTGTTGAAACGTTTTGCTGGAAGCATGAAACTACACTGAGTTTGCTTTGAAGAACCCAGAGAAAACTGAGGATGCTAGTCCTAGCCATCCATCAGCCCTTTCTTCACACAACAGTGTGAGCTCCAAACTGCAGTAAATCAAAATATGGCTTCACGGTTGGCATCTCCAGCCCAGAGATGTTAAGGATAATCATGAGCATCACCTGCCAGTGCCCTGGAGGGCGCATGCCCTGAGTAGTCCTGTAAACATGTAGTCTCTGCCACCTTTATGGTTTCATATTTATTTTTCTAAAAAGAACAAAGACAGACTCTTCGTGGTATTTTATTTTGTTTTATTTTATTTAACTTGTCTCATCAACCAGTGCCTGTAGTCCTGTTTAAGCAGCAGACATGCTGTGGCTGCAGACAGACTGAGGATAATTGGAAATTAATTTACCATGGAAATCGTAATGATATTTGAAATCACAGATGAGTTCTTTAGGGAGATAGCAGGAGGAGTGTTTAGAGAAGGCTAGCAGGCACATAAACAATGGCGATCATACTTAGCTCTCAAGAGCAGCAATTTGCCTCCATTAACTCATCTATCTTAGTCGATTTGAGTTGGCATAACCAAATACCACAGGCTGGGTGATATGTAAAATCACAATTCAAGAGGTAGAAAGTCCCAATTCTAGGCATCAACAGATTCGGTGTCTACTAAGACCCTATTTTCTCACTCTGAAAGGGTCTTTCTCAAGGCTCTTATAGAAGTGCTGATTCTATTCCTACAGCCTCTACCCCTGTGACTTAACAACCTCTCAAAATGCCCACTCCAAGTACCATCACCCTGGAAGCTAGCAACTAAGAAGATGAGTTTTGGAGAAGAATAAACAGAACAGAGCAACACAGTTTCAGGTGAAGGTCCTTTACCCAAACATCTTACAAAATGACTTACCTTGGAGCTGGAGGGATGCCTCAGTGGTCTAAAGCGCCTGCTTAGGAACGCTTAGGCGGCAGAGGGACGGAGATTTAATCCCCAGCACCACATGCAGCGCCAGCCCCACCCCCAGGGCAGGCTGAGCTGGCCTTAAAAAAAAGACTTAACTTGGTTTTTTGTAATATTTTCAAATTATATTTGATAAATAAATATCGCATATAGCTAAGGCTTATGAGTTGATGTTTTGAAATATGCATACATGGTGAAATAATCATCATGATCAAGCTAATTAATATATCCAGCACCTCACTGAGTACCACTTTCTTCCTGCGTGTAAATGCTAAAAACACTTATATCTACATGCTTAGCAAATTTCAAGTACTAAATTCTTCAGCTCTCATTGCTTAAACTTTGCACTATTTGATCAATCTCACTATATTTTCCCCCATCAGCTGCTGAAAATGGCTATTCTACTACTCTCTTCCTCTATGAAATTGCCTGTTTTATAGTTCACAAATGAGATCCTTCAGTGTTTCTCTTTGCTTCAATTTATGATGTGGTCAAACATGAGCTTTTCTTCTTTTCTTATTAGATCCATTAGTGGACACTTGAATTTCTTTGTATCTTGACAGTGGTGAATAATACCACTATAAATCCAGAAGGAAAGATAGCTCCATCCCTCTCCAGGATCCTGCTTTCAGTTTAACACATACGCTGAGAAGTAGGAGTAAATCATAAGGCCTTGTGTTTTCAATTTACTGGAAAACTCAATAATGTTTTCCACAACGGATGTACTAATTTACATTCCTATGTGAGACATTCCCTTTTCTCCATGCCCTTAGCAACACTTGCTACCTCTTTTAAAAATTGCCATCAGCAGACTTGATTTGTATTTTCTTGACAGTTAGTGATCTTGAGCACTTTATCATTCAGCTTTATCATGCAATTTATCATATGCAAATGACATATGCATTATACATATGCATCTTTGAGGTAAAGCACTTCTTTTGGGTCATGATTCTAGGTGTTTTAGCCCATCAGTTAATTGGCTCCAAGGTGGAAATACCATGGCAGAGGGCTGCGGTAGAAGAAAGCTGCTAACACACAGATAAGGCAGTCAAGACATAGCAAGGAAGGTCCAGAAAGAAAGAGACTGAGGATAGGAGTACACCCTAGAATCCTCCTGCCTCCAGCCCATCTCCTCACAGCACCTGTAAACTCATAGTAGGCTAACACATTGACGAAGTTAGAAACCCAATGGTGTAATCCCCTTCCCAAAGCCAAACCTCTGAACATTGCTACATGGGGTATCAAAAAAATCCCTAGCTCAGCACCTCTTCATAATTCCTTTGAGCTGTCTGTATATTTTCTTTTGAAACATTTTTACTTGTATCTCTTGTCTATTTTTGGCTGGGCTTTTGTTTTGGGGAAGGTGCTATTGAATTGTGAAAAGCATCTATGCATATTTTCCAAATTAACACCTCACAAAGTACATGACTTGCACATATTTTTCTTCCCTTAGGTATATTGCTTTTTCTTCTCTACTTTTGTGCAGACACGTTTTATCTTGACATGATCTCATTTGTTCACTTTTAATTTTATTGACAAGTGATTTTGGTGACATACAAAAAAATCATTGCCAATACCAAAATTTCCCCTTATGTTTCCTTATAGTAGTTGTTTTCAGGTTTAATATGTAAGTCTGTACTCCATTTTGAGTTGTTGTGTACCTATTTTATAAGACATTCTGCATGCAGTCATCAAGTTTTTTGTGAACACTTTATTATATGCCCTTGGTACTCTATTGGAAGATCAATTAAATAAATGTAAGAACTTATTTTGAGGGACATTAATGTGTTCCATTGGACTATAAATCAGTTTTATGACACTATGATATTTCTGTGATGCTAGTATTACCACTCTGTGATGGATTTTCAAATCAGGAAGTATAATACCTCTGCCAGCATTATTCTCACTCAAGATTGTTTGGACAATTTGAGATCTTTTGTGGTTCCATAAGAATTTTAGCTTTAATTTTTTGTTTCTGTAAAGAATATCATTGTGAGTTTGACAGGAATCCTATTGAATCTGTAAACCGCTTCATGTAATATGGATATTATAATGCTAATTTATCTGATCTGAAGGCATTGAATGTCTTTACATTTTTCTATGTCTTCTCTATAAATGTTTTCGAAGGTACAGGTATGCAAGTCTTTTATAGCTTTAGTTTATTCCTAAGTGTATTTTTATGTGATGAAAAATGGAATCGTGGCACCACCAGCTGGGAAGATAGTTCACTAGCTTAAGCACCTGCCTGGTAAGCTCAAGGTCCTGAGTTTGATTCCCCTGTAAAAAAAGAAAAAAAAAAAAATAGTGGGGCCAGCCAAATAGCTCAGTGGATTAAAGGGCCTGTAAGCAGCAGGCACAGGGGCCAGGGGTTCGATCCCCAAGCCTTCTGTGCTGGCTCCAACCCCAAGGGCATGCTAAAACAGTAGCTGAGACTGGGCATGGTGGTGCATGCCTATAATCCCAGCTCTTAGGAGGCTGTAAATAGTCCAATCTAGTAGTGACACCCTGAATACCCTGTAGACCCTTGCCTAAAATTAAAAAAAAATCATTTTCTTAATTTATATTCTTGATTATTTTATGTTAACGTATAGAAATGAAACTGGTGTTTGATTTTATTTTTCCATACTGTGGACTGAACCTAGAGCCTTTGCTCTGAGCTACACCAGTTCTTTATTAGCTTTTATTTTGAGGCAGGGTCTCACTAATCATAAATGAGCTCAGATTCACTGTCCTCAGGCCACAAATTCCAGAGTGCTGAGGTTACTGCCATATGCCACAATGCTTGGCCTGAAACTGATTTTCCTATGGTGATTTTATATCTTGCAGATTTAGAGAAATTATTATTTTTTATAATCTTTCTTAACTATTTAAGAATCTGCCAACAAAAAAAAAACAGGTATATGTTTTTTGAACAGATGATGTTATCCTCACAGATGTGACCCTAGAGGATGTTTTGTGTCACAGAAAATCCACAGCACTATTGGCCTCTATAGAAGAAAATGAAAATATGTGTTCAGCAGTCTAACCAAGTATACCCAAGCACCAGTTTGCTATACTGATAAATGGCTAGAAGCTTGTGGCCACTGCTTTGAGCACCTCCTGTAGTTGTAGAGGCTGAAGATAACTTGTATTAATCTCATGGTGTCTCAATAAATTTGGTATTGAAATATCTATACAAATTTTTCTTTTTCTGAAGTATGTGTAGCTTTTTTTGGCAGACTCTGTATTAGTTGACACCTATGAGTGAGATTATTTACATCTTTTTTTTTAATTAGCAGAACATATTTATTGAGAGAAAGCAAAGATCCTGTCTGAGAGAGGGACAGGAGGGGGTCCCGAGTGGGTGTCCCCGTATTTTACTTCTTTTTAATTTGATTATCTTCCATCTTTTCTTCTTTCTATCCTTCCTCTCTTTCTTGTTTCATTTTGATGTTTCTATTTCTTGGTTGTCTTGCCTTGTTTTGTTTTATACTTAGGTTCAGAGACACTGATAGGGGAATTAATTTGTGGCTAGTGTGGCAATGTCTTTAGTAAGTCTGGTTTTGGTGATTCATTCAAGGTATGGCTGACAAAAGCCCTTTGCCACTGTCCCAAGATCCAAGCACATCTGTTAATTTGGGAAAAGAGGATGTGGTGTAATGGATCCAATATCCTGTCCTCTATAAATGGACCAGAGTACTGTTAATGGCACAGCATAATCCAGCTATTGACTTACAGAGAAAACTTATTATTTACAACAACTACATGGCTGTGACAGTATCAAGTAATTCAGCAAACTGAATTTTGACATACCACAAGAACCACTAATGTGTTACCCTCAACATTAGAAAAAAATCTATAATTATAGTATAATGACTAAGAAAAACCAAATATTGGCATATATCTTCTACATGCTACAGCTACACCTGTACTGATGGTAGAAAGAATTCAACAGTAGTAATACAGACTTTAGTAACTAAAGTTTACTAAAACTTAATGCTCATACTAATAGAAATAGAGGCATTTGTTAATGGAAGAACAGAAGAAGAAAACCTGGAAAAATGTAAGAAATGGGAATTACTCTGAATGATGAGTGATGAGGCCTAGGTTATAACTGTGCACTACAGTGGTAGATTAAACAATGGTCAGCTCATAGCACCTTGAATTCAATCAGTATGGTGCTGGGCATGGAAGGCCCCCCCATGAGGATTTTTAACAACAACACTAAAGAACTAGAGGGGAAGATGTTGTGCTATTGATGGTCCTGGAGAAACTTGTCGTACTGGTTTTCCTGACTCAGCCGCTCTCCTTGTCCAAGGAGGACAGGCTCCTGCTGCTGCTGAGCAGGGCTGCCACCCTCTCTGGGGGAGGTCTGGTGCTCACCTTGAGCAATGCTTCCTGATGGCTCCATGCAGCTCCCTCAGCCTGCTGGCAGAGATCTTTCATTTCGCTGGTGCAGACTTTCTAGCTTCCACAACTGACCTTCACTCCTTCCCAGTGCAGATCCCTGATACAGACTTGAATGTGACATTGTTGTGGTCTCTAGGTCTTCAGCTGGACTCATGTAGGACATTTCTGGGGGATCCAGACCCTCAGCTGGGTTTTTCTGAGTCTTTAGTGCATGAAAAGATCTGCACAGTTCCGCATTTGACTGAGTGAATATTATAAAATAATCCTATAAATTGTGTCCAACATTAGGTCTATTCCCTGCAAACCCCTATTAGACCAACTACTCTAGACTTTATGAACACTGTACACCTAGGCCCCACCAAATTTAGAAAAATATGTCATTATTAAGTGTATTGTTTCATTATTCAGTATATGTGATATGTAATTGTATATACTATGCTTTTAGTATAGGTTTGTTTACATCAATATCTTCATAAACATTTGAGAAATGAGTTATATTTTAACATTATGATGGCTACATCATGAGGCAAGTAGGAATTGACCTGCTCCATTATAAACTTATATTGCTACTATTGTATAGATGCCCCTTTCTTGACTCAAACATAATTATACAGTACATGATTCCATATATACACTCAGCTCCATGGCAGTTAAATACATAAAACAAGTAGTGATAAAAATTAAGGGAGAAATTATAACAATACAGTAATAGTAGACAACTTCAGTACTCCACTTTTAGTACTGGATATGCCATTCTGAAAGAAAATCTATAAACTATTGGCATGAACAACACAGCAGACCAGGTAGAAGTAACAGAAATACAAAACTTGTGCCCATGAGCAGAAAAATGCTCAATCGTTTCAAATGAATAAAAATCTTCTCTAGAAGAGATCACATGTCATTCAAAAAGCAAGTCATAAAAGACTTAGGATTGATATCATACCAAATATCTTCTCTGACTACCATAGAATGAAACTAGAACTTTAACAACAGTAAGCACATATAAAGATTCACAAATATACTGGGCCGGCCAGTGGACAGCTCAGTGGATTAAAATACTTGTAATCAGGTTGCAGGGCCTGGGGTTCAATCCCCGGGCTTGCCATGCTAGCTGGGCCCCTGGGCTGTGCTGAGAAGGCAATTGAGAGTAGGTATGGTGGTACACGCCTGTAATCCCAGCTCTTGGGAGGCTGTAAACAGGTGGATCACTACAAGTGGGATCTAAACACCCTGCAGACCCTTCTCTAAAAATACAATAAAAACCAAATAAATATATAATAATTATATATGTAATATATTATATATATATATATATATATATATATATATATACACACACACACACATAAATACAGAACTGTATACAACTATACTTCTACAAAGACAACGTGACTCTGCTTTAGTTGGAACTCTGTCATCCTTGGGGTTAATGCGACATGATAAAATGAAACTCATTTTTATGCCCTTTTCTATACTTTTATGAAATTGTAACTTCCCTTATAATATCACGTAATATTCCAAGTGTCCCCTAGGATTGTTTATCACTCAGAAATGGAAAACACTACCCAGAATGTAGAAAAATCTTTAAGGGTCAGCATCAAAAACAGCAGGATGTAACCTGTTGTCAGAGGGATTCTGCCCAATCACACAATCTCCCTGAGGCACGTTCACATAACGCTCAGTTCATCCTAGCAAGATCAGTGTCTTTCCACTGTCAGTGTCTTCCTAAAAGGGTGTGTGATCCACATATCACTTCCCCCTTATGGAGTCATTCTTCTAAGTTTGGCATTGGAGCTGGAGGTGGAGAGGAAAACGATTTCTATTTACTTTCCTCATAAGATAGAATATGAATTTTGTCATAAGATAGAAGGCTTGTCTTAACAAAAATTAAAGACAAAACAAATTTATCCAAAAATGATAAGGCAGATTGTTGTATAATGGTATAATAATGCAGTATTGAGTCATATTTGCTACCTCAACTGACTGTACATATACATGAAAATAAAAATAGTTTTCACTTAGCTACTTTGACTAAGCACAAGTAACTACCATAGAAATTGTCTTAACATTGGTCCTTCTATAAAGAAGTGATTCATTTATATAGATTTTGTCTGTTCTTATGAGACCAATACATTATTAAATCACTTCTCCCAGAATATAAATGATCAAATACCTGCACTGCTATAAATTAACAGACACTATAGGAAAAAAAGATAAATTATTTATTTTTTCTATTTACATTTGATGTACCTTCACACATTAGTCAAGGTGAAATAAACCAGACACACATGTAAATATTGCGTTGTTTCTCTGGTGTGACAAACCAAATGTGTAAATATGGATCAACATGTGTAGTACATATTGTGAAATAAGAAGAGGATGTTCTAAGGGTAAGATTAGGAAAAAAAAGAAGGAAACAATGGAAACAAAGCTTTGCAAATGAGAAGAGGGGTTGAAGGGAGCATAGAAGAATGAGAAAAAAAAGAAATATTAAGATAGATGACATAGGGGCTATGGAGATATACTCCATCACATAAGTGCCTGCCTGACAAGTGCAAGGTTGTGAGTTTGAATCCCGGTCTCACAAAAATAAATATTTTTTTTAAAAAAGATATACCATGTACAGGTACAAATTCCCTATGTTAAATTTGGTGATTATGTATATTTTAAATGCATGAATAAACTTAATTGAAAAAGAACCAACCTGAAAAATAATAATTATCAGTAATAACTCATAATAATAGACTTCAGCTTAACAAATAATTAGCATTTCATGGACATGTAAAGTATAACACTACATTGAAAGAAAAACTTTCTCTTTCCCTTGAGATATAAATATTATACACAGCAACATACAATTAATTCATTTCATTATTCCTTTAAAGAAGTGGTCTCAATAACTGAAAAAATTCTTGAACCAAAAATGTGCTGGTGGCTGGAGAGATATGTTGGCGGTATAAGTGCCTGCCTGGCAAGCACAAGATCCCGAGTTCAATTCCCAGTATCACATACTGTGCTGGCCCCAGAACCCTAGATGTACCTTGCAGACAACTGAAACCAGGCATG
>PVJA010027006.1:0-29046 GCA_004027025.1 Myocastor coypus | reverse complement strand
TTTTTTTTTTTTTTTTTTTTTTTTTGTAAATGTATTTGGTTGGTACAGGCTCTCACTATGCAGCTCAGACTGTGGTGATCCTCCTGTTTTCAGCCTCCCCAGCACTGGAATTAGAGGCGTGCACCATTATGGCCCAGGGTTTGCAGCCAGCTTGGCCTGCCCTGGGGGCTGGGCAAGCACGGCATGTGGTGCCAGGGATCAAACTGTGGTCCCTGTGCTTGTGTAAGCTTGCCAAAGTGGGCACTTTCGTTTGCTGAGCTATCTCACTAGCCGTCCCCCCGCATTCTTCTTATTCTTTGGAGGAAGATAAAGACAATGTAGCTGAACTTCAGCAAATAGAACGTAAGAGATTCTGTTTTGCTCCTGTCTTTGTTTCAGTGTGATCTGCCAAGTAAGAGGTTCATAATTGATAAGTAATTATATTCCCATTTAATTCAATGGTGACTGTCTTCCTAAAAATATAGTCTGATTGCTACTCTTTTGCTCAAGAGCTTGCAGCATATTCCTATTTCTTTCTGCATCTCACCTGAATCCCTCTGACTTGTTTTCCAGTAGGTTCCTCCTCTAGCTATCTAAATGTTATTTCACTACTCTCAAAATAGACCTTCAATCCTATTAGGTTTAATTTTGGGAAACCTATTAAATCCAGTTGCCTTTCCTTATTTTGTTTATTATCTTCCTCTGGCTGAGAATATGTTTTGTTTTAAGTCTCTTGATAAAATTCTATTCATCTTTTGACTGCATGCGTAAAACTTTACTTCTGTGTATGCAACTTACTGCTTTCTTTTCTTCGGTTGCATTTATAATTTACATTTATCCTCTTGATTTAATTTCATTTAAAATTAAGGTCAGAAGCTGGGCGTGGGCTCACGCCTGTAATCCCAGCACTTGAGAGGCTGAGCCAGGAGGATCAGTGCAAGTTCGAGACCAGCCTGGGCTACAAAAGTGAGCTCAAGGCTAGCCTGAGCTGCATAGCGAGACCCTGTCTCAAAAAGACAAAAAAAGAAAATTAAGGTCAGAGATAAAGTTTAAATCTATGCCCTCAGGGCTGGCCAAATAGCTCAGTGGATTAAAGCACCTACAAGCAGGCACAGGGGCCAGGGGTTCAATCCCAGAGCCTACGTGTAGGCCAACCCCTGGAGCACACTGAGATGGCAACTGAGGCTGGGAATGGTGGTGTATATCTGTAATCCCAGCTCTTAGGAGGCTGTAAACAGGCGGATCACTATGAGCTTGATCTACTAGTGAGACCCTGAACACCCTGTAGACCAGTGGTAGTCAACTTTTCTAATGCCGTGATCCTGCAATACAGTTTCTCATGTTGCGGTGACCCCAAACCAAAAAATAATTTTGGTGGCTACTTCAAAACTGTAATTTTACTACAGTTATGATTTGGAATGGCTTTAGACGACCCCTGTGTTTTGGTCATTTGATCCCCGCCAGGGTCATGACCCACAGGTTGAGAACTGCTGCTGTAGACCCTTCCCTAAAATACAAAAATCAATCAATATGTCCTCAACTAAAATAGTTTTATTTATTTATTTGCCATCGGACTATAACATCTTTTTATTAAAAGCATACAACTCTGCATTAGTTATTGTGTCCTCTGCTGGCTGGTTGGTCTCTGGCATGCTCAAACTTCCGGCTCTTGGAGAGGACATAGGGTTTGGTGTGGCTTGCAGGGTTCCCAGTGCCTTGCTCAAATGGCAGTACACCTCTCGGCCCTTGCGTGGACCATAGAGCAGAACTGTGCCATGGCGCTTGGAAGAGTTCAGGGCCAGCTGGTCAAAAGTAAAGGTCTTACCCCCGGCATTGAGAATGCAGCTGTGGGCCTGGCTGCTCATGCACAGAGCACAAGCCTTCAACTTGGATGCCTCCAGAACTCGTACATCGTCTGTGACGGACCCCACAACCGCTGCTGTCTTATTTTCCTGGCCGGGAAGCTTCATCTTCTGGATCATCTAGGAAAGCGAGAGAGGTAGCCAGTTGGTGCAACTCACGAACAACCTCTTCAGCACAACCTGGTTGAAGGTAGAATTTATCCATTAGGCCAGAAACCTATACAGCTTGATCAACAGCCTCAGGTAGATAGATGTCTTGGCTCTTCGATCCTTGTGATGGATGTCAACTCCCATGATGGCGACTCCTTTTCAGTCACATCTGGAAAGAACTAAAATCAGTTTTAAACTCTTTGCAAGAATATGTAATATTAATAAATTAATGATGACATTTAAAAATAATTATTCCTTATAAGTTAATGCTGTATATATATTATATATATCATATATATATGATTTTATAATCCCCACATAGCAATTTAGTCCAGGGTGAGATGTTCACTAAGTGCTTAATGATTATTGGGTTAATTAGATACAGATTTATGTTTTACAGCTTTGAATTAAGTCTAAACTATTTTTTTTTACTTTTTTTTATTACTTTTATATTCTTTTTTTTTAAGAATTTTTTTCTTGTTTCACAACTTTTGTTTGTTGGTTTGTTTGTTTATTAGTTTTTATGGCTGGCTCAGCCTGCCCTGAGGGCAGGGCTGGCGCAGCATGTGCCAGTGATCAAACTGCGGTCCCTGCAGCCGCCTAAGCTTTCCTAAGCAGGTGCTTTAGACCACTGAACCATCCTGCCAGGCCCCTTATTATTACTTTTAATAAGAGATAACAATATGAGAATCTCAAAACATGCTAGTAGCACACTCACAATAATTAACACACTGTATATTGTTGTCCTCATGAAAGTTATACAGAGCACAGGGTGTAGATGTGATAAATTTCCTGATCGATATTGGTTGAGAAAAGAAGAAAAAAGAAGAGGAAGAAGAAGGAGGAGAAGAAGAAGAAGAAGAAGAAGAAGAAGAAGAAGAAGAAGAAGAAGAAGAAGAAGAAGAAGAAGAAGAAGAAGAAGAAGAAGAAGAAGTTGTTTTCTTTTCTTTGAACTAGGAGGAAGTAGTTGTATACATAGTTCCAATGTTTCATAATGGCAGTGGGTTACCAGTGAAACTGGCAATGTTGGAGGTTGTTGATTTAAGCCTCTTACAGCTCACTATGCTAATCTAGCTCTGCATTTTATGCCTTGTAATTGAGCTTTTCTGCTGGGTGACCAAGGGCAAGTTAAAGCAAGACCTGTCTAAGAAAATTTTCATAATTTGTATTTTCCAAGGTCAAATCTCCTCAGGTCTGAATTAAGTCTAAACTAATTTTTGAATGTTTTTATGTATTGTGTACATGACCTGTATTTTTCACATCATTGTGGAATGAATCAAATGTCTTGTGTCTATCATGTCATGCCATTTAAAGTGGTTTCCAGGGACATAGCCTCTCTGTAATGAAAATAAGAACACACTTGGAGGGTTCATGCCATTGGAAATTCAGCTAACATACAAAATTAAACATTGAAAATAATAAAGAGATTCTTTTAGTTATGCATTGCTAGAAAAACCTAGCAATGCACAATTGCATAATACGAAGTTTTTTTTTTTCCCAAATTATAGTTTGTCAATATATTATGCTGCACAGCATACTCTTTAAATTTTAGAAAAATAAAACTAGATAAATTGAACTGATTGTGAGAAAGGCTATGTGAAGCTAAAGAACAAGACTTTCACTAAGATGGATTTCTCTTGGGGCTGAGTTGACAAGCACTGCTGTCTTAGTCACTTTTTACTCGTTGCTGGGACAAATACCCAACACTCAAAATGAAGGAAGGAGAGGTTTATTTCGTTCATAGTTCGTGGAGGTTTCAGTCCATATTCACCTGGCCCAAAGCTGAGTGGAACAGGGCAGAGAGCATACAGTTCATGGTGGTGGAACAGCAACAAAATGGTGGCAGAGGTAGCCAACCAAACAGTGCAGCAGAGAGCAACACCTAGCAGCTTTAGTCTGTCTTTCTGACGCTCTTTATATTACATTCAGTCTCTCCCGCCTGAGGATATCTGCCCTAGACCACACCCATAGTCTCAGCCTTACTCAGACCTATAATCCCATCAGTACTAAAACACAATCCCAGGGATCATGAATCAAGTCTCAGTCTATAGAAGCCATGCCCCATGATTGCATGAGGCTTTGCGGGGACAACTAGACATAAACCATAACAACTGCTGAATAGTGATTCTTCAGGGACCACAGGAGGGGCATGAGCAAGAATATAGCCTCTTAAGTGCTGCTGAACAAAATACTTCTCAGGTTCTAGACATTTTATTATCTGAAGTACAAGTAGGAAAATATTCTTTGTGGGATCTAATTTACATTTCAGACATGGTTATGAACCCTTTCAGTTTTTCTTTTCTTTTTATTTTAAATGTACTTGGTTCAGGGTCTCACTATACAGCTTGGACTTATAGTGATCCTCCTGTTTTCAGCCTCCCCTGCCCTGGGATTATAGGTGTGTGCCACCATGCCTGGCTTGATAGCCAGCTCTGTGCACCCTGGGGCAGGACCGCTGCAGCATGTGGTGCAGGGGATCAATGGTCCTTTACTTGCTTAAGCAGGTGCTCGGTCTGCTGAGCTATCTCATCAGCACAAGCCTTTTCAATAGAGCATATGAAGATGACTTATGCTCACAGTGAGGATAATGACAAAGTCAGAATCAGGAAGATATAAACTAAGGAGATATAAATAAACGAATATCAAAAATAATATAGGGATTTCACATATAATTCCTTGTTTATTTATTTTTTGCAATGTCAGGGCTCAATCCTAGAGCCTTGGGCCCACATGACAAGCATCTTAGCACTGAGCTGCCTTCCCAGGCCTTTAATTATTTTTGTTTTTTGAAATATAATTGTAAAACTCTCATATTTTAGGGCTGGGGAGATAGCTCAGTAGAATAAGCACTTGCCTGGCAAACATAAGGTCCTGAGTTCAATCCCTGATACCACCAAAATAAAGAAAGGAAGAATCTCATATCTTTTATGCTAGATGAGTATCTTATTAAGTGATATAAGAAAAATAATATTTTCTTTCCCTGATAAAGTTGAGACCAAGTCTAAATTCATATTGTCAGAATGTTATTATAAAGTGGGAAGTTTTTATTAGTCTGGAAAAGCCTTAGTTCAAGTCTGACCTCCTGAGGTTATAGAGCAAAAGTGAAAAGCACCAACAGAGTCTCCTGAGTGCTAGGTGCTCCGGAGATGTGAAGCATACATGATGCTCACAAATATCACTGAGAATCTGACAGTGAATCCTGGGTGAGTTTCTGTCTCCTAGTCAGCTGGACAAGGCAGGAAGACCTTGAGTTCAAGGGCAGGACGGCCCATCTAGTGAGACATCCCATCTTAAAAAGACAAGACCTCACCAGTGGAAAGAAAGGGAAAGGAAGAAAGGAAAGAAGGAAGGAAGGAAAGATGAGAGAGAGAGAGGAAGAAAAAAAGAAAGAAAGAAAGAAGTAGCTTTGGGGAAAAATGCTACTATATGACACAAATTTTTAGCAATAGGAAAAAATGTAATATTTGACTTTAGAGTTTGGAGGTCAAGCTTATGTCACCTGGCAATAACAAGTTGTTAATTCAGAAAATGTAATTTTTATCTTATACTACACAAAAGAATACATTTTATAATCCCTCAGATCACATACAGCCATGCTTTGGAATAAAATGCTACTTCAGAGCAGAATTTTAAGATTTTTTGGGTCATGGTTGTTATTAAATTGCAGAACAGAAGATTACTCACTCTGATAGTGGCATTGTAAACTATAAAAGTGTGAATTTCTATACCTAGTTCTAGTATTTTAGAATTTCTAGGTCTAAAATACAGATTTCTTTATCTTTAAAACAGCTAATTAAAAATTCCTGAAAAGTGAACTTATGGCATTACGAAGGCCAGTAACAAATTCTTTCTAAAACTGATCTTAATTCAAGGCTTTTTATTTTCAGAAGCTAAGGACTGAATGAGGGTTCTGTGCATGCTAAGCATGTGCCCTACTGCTGAGCCGTGCCTAGTCCTGTCTCAATATTCTCTGCTGAGAATGTGCTACAAAAGTCTCTATTCTGATGCAATGACTCAGAAGTCAGCAATAGCTGGAGGTATTTGGGAAGCACAATTGTGTGTAGACATCATGTTCAGGAATTAATCTCTCTCTCTCTCTTTCTCTCTTCCTTCCTTTCTCCCTTTCTTTCTTTCTTTCTTTCTTTC
This sequence comes from Myocastor coypus, assembly GCA_004027025.1. Lineage (NCBI taxonomy): Eukaryota > Metazoa > Chordata > Mammalia > Rodentia > Myocastoridae > Myocastor > Myocastor coypus. Next base: position 22,909 of record PVJA010027006.1, on the reverse strand, counting down.
TTTCTTTCTTTCTTTCTTTCCTTCTTTCTTTCTTTTTCTGTACAGGGTCTCACTCTGTAGCTCAGATTCATAGTTATCCTCCTATGCTACACAGTTTTTTGTTTGTTCTTGTTTTTAATGCATGTGGTTGCTGCACGGTCTCATCACCCAAGCTCAGACTGCTTCAGCCTGGCCCGTGCTAGGGTTACTGACTGACTGGCTCAGCCAGCCCTGGGGATTGAGAAGAGCACATTGCAGTCCCTGTACTTGTCTAAACTGGTGCTTTAATTCACTGAACTATCTAGCTAGCTCAGCTACAGTTTCTTTTTTCTTTTCTTTTCTTTTCCTTGCTCTATTTTCCTCTTTCTTTTTAAAAAATTTGATTAATTTTAATAAGAAAGAAATAACAATGAGAGTTTCAAAACATGTTAGAGTGGCCACAGTAATTAATACAGTGGATATTGTTGTCTTCATAGTAGTTGTTCAGAGTACAAGTTACAGACATGATAACTTTTCGAAACACTATTATTACAAATATTTCTTCTCACTGAACAAAGAGAAAGTAGTTGTATGTATAGTCCAATAGTCCACAATAGTAGTGGGTTATCAGCAGACCTGGCAATGTTGGAAGCTGTTGACTTGAGCATTTTATAGCTCAGCATATTAATCTGGCTCTAACTTGGTCTTAACCATCCAGCAGAAAAATTTAACTAGGAGATATCAGCTACAGTTTCTTAAAGGGTTCTTGTTAAGGTGTTTTGTTTTTGGTGTGTTTGTTTTTGTTTTTGTAATGGCGCTAAGCACCACCAAAGTGAAAATAACCATGAACATTTCGAATCAATTCAGGATATCCCATCAGCTGTGACAGTGCAACTAAAGATTTCACCAAAGAAGACTCTAGAACTGCTTCAGAAAGCGGCAAGAATGACAGGTAAGTATATCCTAAATGATGGCGAAGCATTCTGAGGGAGATTTATAGCCATGTGTCTTTGACTGTAATGATTTTTCTTTAAAAATCAACATTTACTTTATTTTTTAACCATACCACATAAATCCTTCATCCTTTCATTTGTCAGTGTCAGATATTGGTCCCAGCAGAGGGAAAGCTAATCAACACAGCTGTTGCTTGTTAGCAAAGCTTTGTCTTTGGAGTCTAATAATCTAGTTTTTTTTTTTTTTTTTTGAGTCTAATAATCTAGTTTTTTATTTTTTTTAAATAATGACGCAGAATTTCACTTCACAAAGTAATATGAATTTCACAGTATTTCTTGTAAAGCACAGTGTTGTCTTCCAACTAGTTGCTCTAATTACCAGATATATGCATGCAAAATTGGAAGAAGAAAGCAAAAAAAAATTTATAAGAAATTAAGAACAGAAAAAAGATAAACAATTGAAACGGTGAGACAAGACAAATTAAGCATTATCAGCTCCCTTCCAATGATCATCAGAAATCCACAGTACATGGAGTTTAATAATCTAACTTTTTATCATTTAAATGAAAATGCAAAGCCAGCATCAAATGCAGACATCCACATCTGCCACATCTGTGGTCCCCACAGGACTCTGTGACTTGATTCTGAAGCTTGTCATATGATAAGCTTCTCTTCGAGATGACCACTGCTTGCCTGTGGGTCACCTAGCTCCTGCTCCCTCCTGGGCCACTCACTTGCTTTCTGACAAAGAACTCAGGGAGAGCCTCAGTGAGGTTCAACACCACCTGAGAAGTGGAAGCCTGCTGATATCCACACAGGTGAGTTGCAGATGCATCCTTGAGTCTCTTGTAGATTTTTGCAACAGATGTATTTCTGATCAACAGCTTTATTGCAGCCTCACAAAAGACCCTGAGCCAGAATTGCCCCAGTTAACAGCCCTTAGATGACCAAATTTCAGAAACTTCAAGATAATAAATGTTGGCTGTTTTAAACTGTTAACACTTGGGCAGTACTTTCTTATGCAGAAATGTACTTAAACACCTCAAGGAAGGGGGAGAAGGAAGGAGGGAACAGGAAGGGGATATGGAAAGGAATTAAGATATATTACAGACATGTACTAACTTCCTATAGGAATGTAATGCACTCTACATGTACTAACAAATTAAAATAAATAAAAATTTAATTTATAGAAAAAATAGAATATCTTTTTTTTTTTGGTCTTTTGAGATAGGATTTCATTGGTCCGAAACTCACAATAGAGCCCAGGATGGCTTCAAACTAGGAGAGATCCTCCTTCTCCAGCCTCCTAAGAGCTGGGGACTACGGGCAGATACCACCATGCTCAGCAAGGATGTCTCTTCTAACACTTTCATTACTGAAATCCATGGGCTAGAGGCCTGAAAAGACTGATTTCAGGACTTCACTCAATAACTGGTAACATTATGTAATGAATACACCAAGAGTTCATCATAAGTCAGATAAGGGATGTGATGCTGTTTAGTATAAGTTTTTCCTCTTCTAAAAGTCAATGAAGACTTTGAATTTGTAGCCCTACTTTCTGGACTTCAAACTTGGCTCTTGTTAGCATTAAGTGTGTAAATTTTTTTATTTACTAATTTTTTCCTCTTTAAATGAAAAAGATAACATCAGCATTGGGAGAACTAAACAGGGTAATTTATTTCAAATGCATATGGGTCTGGGGGTACAGTTTAGGGGCAAAACCTGGCCCTAGAGCACATGAGGCCCTGGGTTCAATCCTCAGCAAGGCAAAAATGAAAGAAAGTGCTAGAGCCAGGATTCACCAGTGATTACTGTTATCCTTACCCTCTTCAGGGTGGAGAAAGGATGTTGGCACCTTTCATTCTTGTTTTGTTTCTTGATAACTTGAAAAGGAGCCATGAACTCATTGTAAAATAAAAAATAGCAGTGATTGTTATTCTATAGGGAACTATAACTAATATTTGTTTTGAGTTATAATCTACTAGCCAGCTCTATTTAAAGTATTTCCATTCCTTAAATGACTATTTTGTCTATATATTTCTTATGTGAGCCAAATTTATTTTTTTTTAATTTAAAAAACATTTATTATTTATTTTCGTATTTGGTGCAGGGTCTCAATATGCAGCTTGGACACATAGTGATCCTCCTGTCTCAGGGTCCCCAGCACTGGGGATTATAGGTGGGCACCGTCACTCCTGGTTCCAGGGTGTGGCACAGTATACAATACTGGGGATTGAACCTGGTTCCTTGCGCTTGCCAGGCAGGCACCTAGACCACTGAGCTAGCTCCCCAGTCCTGTGAGCCAAACTTAACATGATGTAAAAATGGAAGTGGGAGGATTACTGGGTGAATAACAATACAGCTTTTGGAGTACTTATTAGGGAATATGAATATCACCATGAATTGTGTCCATAAGATTTTTTTTTTCTTCAAGCACAACAAGACTATCCATACAAATAGATTGGTGCCTTCAGAATATTAGCTTTTACTCATTCAACAAATTTGCACCTAGCAGCTCCTATGTTCCAGGTACAATTCCAAATGCTGGGTGTCTGGGGGAAGCCTGACCCTGTTCTTGCCTCCCAGGTGCCTACATTGCAAAAAAAGAGCACATGGGCAACCTAGGAACAGCTAAAGGGGGTCAGTGGGGTATCACATAAATTGGGGTGAAAGAAAGAATGCTCCCAAAGGGGAAGTGAAAATGGAGGCAGGGTCTTGAAAGATTAGTAGAATAGCGGCAGATGGAGTTCAGAGAATTTGGGTTACAGTAAATGCCTAGAAGCCATGGAGCTAGTGGCATATGCCTGAGGAGGCACCACTGCAGCAGTCAAAGGCAGAGCTGAGTGACCCGGGTTGGCTGGTTCACATCATGGAGAAGCCTGTGCGCCATCCCATTGTTTTGGGTTTCTTGTGAGGGCATAGGTGAGGCAAAGGATGATTTTAATGAGGAGACTGAACCCAGGGACTACCTCATTATTTGGTAATGCTACTTTCCCACAAGTTGTGTGGAGCACCTTCAGCTCTTCATGGGAATGGGCTCAGCCCTGATACACAAGCTGGAGAGTGGGCAAAGATTGAGGTAGGATGGGCAGCAGAGACCATGCACTGAAACAAAGTGTATTTAGTAATACATTTGGTAAAGAAAGGTGATGGTTACTTGGAATTAATAATATGGTGTAATTATAAATCCCTGGAACTGAAATGTTGCTCCTCCTATTATTTTCAGGGCTGGGGATGAAACCCAGCACCACATACGTACTAGGCAAGTGCTCTGCTACTGGGCTATGATTCCCCAGCCCCTGAATCTTTACTTCTTGTTGTATTTCATAAAACGGACATTTATGTTCTTCTGAGTTTCTCTCTTCAGTGACCATACCTATTTTTCACTTGTCAGCTACAACGCCACTCTGCTCTAAGGAATCTCATCTCCTTGCACAAGGATACAGCAGCTGTGATGCCCCAGGCTACAGGGAGAAGCCAGTCTTCCACATGGCTGCTCCCTTCGCACCATCCATGGCCCCATTTGCAGTTCATCTCAGGTGACAGCACGGTCACTCTGGTGGGCTTCTCACCTGGCAGCACTGTCTCTCAGTGTTTGCAGTATTTTTGTGTGCTCCAACCTTATCCTAAGTGTTGATGGCAAGGACTTCATGTGACATACATGTTCCTCATCACTCCAGTGAGGTGATTTAATACCCAGCATCTATCTTTTATGCTCATCCTATTCATAAGTTTATGACAAACATATGGAAGAAAGCCTGCAATTTTTTGATGAATAAAGTCTCTGATCCATGTTGAGATCAACTTAAAATATTCTAACATGATTTTTTAAAAATTTTATTTATTTTTTCTCTTGTTTCAGAACCTTTGTTTGTTTATTCAGTCATTTTTATGGCTGGCTCAGCCCGCCTCAAGGGCACAGCTGGCGCAGCATGTGGTGCCGGGGATCAAACTGCGGTCCCTGAAGCTGCCCAAGCTTTCCCAAGCAGGCGCTTTAGACCACTGAGCCATCCCACCATTCCCCCTCTAACATGATTTTATAGCTATAAAATATTTAGCCTAAATTTTTACTGTAATAGCTCATACATTGGGAGTTTCTAACCTGGAAAATTCAACATCTTCACTGAAGAGTTTTGCCTCAGACCTAATCTTATAATACTATGTGTTTACCAAAAGGGTTTCTGCCATGGGGGGAAAAATGCAACAAATGAAAATAGCAAAAATAAATAAAGGAATCAAGAAGAAGGGAAATAAAAGTAGAAAAGGTAGGAACAGAGTGAAGTTATCATGCCAGATATGTATAATGAAAACTACACTTTATGGAAAACGGTACTCATCTCCTTCAAAGATTTCTAATACTCAAGAGGAAAATGAAAAATCCCTGGCCACAGTGTAGCACCTAGATATTTTAGAAAAATCACAGCACAATCACTGCCCAACAGCAGCCAGTACCAGGCTCTTGGGGGAGATTGAAATTTGTGGTTCTGAACCAAGAGAAACATATCTTTTGTCTTTCTTGGAACTGGGGATCAAACTCAGGACCTTGCACTTGCCAGGCAGGCACTTAGTCCACTGAGCTATATCTCCCCAGCCCATCAGAGAAACTTATCTTGCTCCTAGCACCGCTCATCAACCCAGTATGCTGCGAAGTACTTTATTAGGGGTTACTGAGCTCTCCAACCCTGGTGGAAACAGCTGAAGACAAAAAAAAAACCAAAAATTGCAAACTTAACGCTGAGTTAATAATTTAAATCAATTCACAAAGAAGGGGCAATCAAGAAAATACCTACCTAATGGCTCCACAACCATCCTGACACCCCTACTAAATGACACCAACAACGTGGACAATGCACCCTACCCTTCTCCTTTCCCCTAACTGCAAACAGTCTGGGAAATGTGGTTTTTAGACTTCTGCTCAGCTCTGCAGGAAAAGGAATTCAGGAATTTCAGTTCTCTGGATGCAGAGTGGTTTAAGTATGGGTATGGACCCTCTTCTGGCTGGCATACAGATATTTTCTGGCAGTCTTCCCTTTCTAAAGAAACAAACAAAACATCTGAAAATCATCCTCTGATCTTAATTTTCCTCCTGCTTAGGATACAGATGCAATACCTGGTAGTGTAACAGCCATTTAAAGACAGTGAGGCAACAAACATGAAGTCAAGGTCACCACATGAAGGAACACAGAAAAGAAGGGCATAGCCAGGGTCTCTGGTGGTACTTTGGAGCTGTTGTACCAGACTTGGATTTCTCACCTTTAGACTAATTCTGTGAAAGAAAAATACTTTTTATTAGAATATCCACAGGTGAACTTTCTGCTGTTTACAGCTGAGTGGGTGCCAATGCAGTCTATTAACGCAGTGTGGGCGTGGATGCAGAGGTATTCAAGAGGGGGGGAGAGGGAGGTGTGGTCCCACTCCTGATGCATCTTGGAAGCAGGGCTGCTGGGGTCAGCAGGTGCCTGGTGGGAAGCAGAGGACGAAAAGATGGAGGAAGTCAAGGATAGCTCGTGTGTTAGGAGCTGGCTAAGAATGAGGGACATGCATAGCCCTATTTTCACTCGATATGGGAAACTACTGCTCTCACTGCGACAGAAACCCAGATGGCAACAGCATCTTTCTGTTGCTCTCTTAACACCTGTTTTCCACTGAATCTAAGTAAAATGAGTTAAATCCATTAAACAATGCCTGTCAAGGACTGAAAATATCAAGTATCTATATTGTAGTTAGAACATTCAAGAGCTCCTCCAAAGCCTTCTTTATTATCAAAGTCCAGGTATACAAAGCCAAACCTTCACATCAATCTTAACACCTTGGTTTTTTTCTTTTATTACTTTTACGAAAGGGCTGTTATACTACTAATACTTTTTCTAAAGAATTTGCTAACTTCTTGAATCAGAAAATAACATTCTGCAACTACAGTCGGTGGTGCATGCCTGTAATCCCAGCACTGAGGAGGCCGAGGCAGGAGAATCACTGCAAGTTCAAGGCAGCCTGAGCTACATAAAGAACACAAAGCCAGCCTGAATAACATAATGAGACCCTGTCAATAATGATAATGACAAAAACAGTAATAATAACAATAATAATAATGTTACACAGCTGATCAAATCACAGAAGCTTTTATTTCCATTTTTGTTACAGGGAATGGAACTTCACTTTCCAAGCAGCTACTTGTGCCTCTGAACTATATGCCTGGCCTCATAGCTGATCAAATAAACATTCCAACCACAGCTATTTTTTTAAAAATATGGCTTATTGTTTGAGTGTGAGAGTATACTAAGATATCTACTACACTGCCTGCTACAATTGCAGATGCCTCTAAATGTGGATTCCCCCACCATGTGTCCCATAAGGACAGCTTTAGGTATACATATGACACCCCAAATAAATTTCAACAAATTCATGGACTGGCAGGAGTAGACTTGAAAGGATAAAAAGTCATTCAGATTCTCTTTCTCTCACTCTCCCATCCCCAGCCTATCAGGAATTTGAAATAGAAAATCTTTAAGAGCACAAAGCAAGCTCCAGCAGAAGAAGGCAAACCTTAGATGTTCTGTGGTGCAGATGCCAAGACAGCAACTGGGGAGGTGCTGAGGGGAACATTCCAAGTTACTGCTGAGCAGAGTCAGGCCACTTTCCCAATGGTGGGATGTTCCTTCTACCGCCTCCCCCAACTATTACTAGAAGCAGGAGGAGGAAAACCGGGCTGCAGCAAGGCAGAGGGAGCTGGGAAGCCAGCATGTGCACCCACAGTCCACCCAGCATCTAGCCTCTGTCCTGCCCCAAGTCATGCCTCAGGAAGTGACAGAAGCTGAGTCAGTTTCTGCCTTTTGCAACAAATCAGCCCAGCTGAGGCAGGAGATTAGGGCATTGCTAGCCAGCTGGGCAAGTGGGTAAGACCTGTTAAGCAGGGAAATCTAGGGCACAAGCACCCAAATCTGAACAAGGGATGAGTCAGAAAATGCTATCTTTAATTCTTCTGCAGTGAGATCAAGCAGTTTTTTCTCTATTTTTTTTTTTTTTTTCCGCAGGACTAGGGTTCAAACTCATGACCTTGCACTTGCCAGGCAGGCACTTGTGCCACGGAACTATCTCCCCAGCCCCCTCAAGCAGGTTTTTGATAAGATGTTCTAGATCTGTTATAGGCCTGAGGGACTGGCAGGTGTAGCAGTCATCAGCCATTGACCTCATGGCTCCTACACTCTTTCCCAATGGATTGCTTTCACTCAGCAGACTATGCCTCTGTTCCTATCTTTAATAAAGGTAAAACCACACTACACTTTTTGCTTGTGCAATTCTTTGTTCAAGACAACAAGAACCTGAGGAGTAGCCCACAGCACTCCAGAGGCCAGGAAAACAACCAAACCCCCAAACGGTGACAGATTCTACTTTTATATTGTAAATAGCAAATTGCTGCACTTCTGGGCTCTCCTCAAATCTGTGTTCTATGGGGTCAGAATTTAATGTGTGTGGAATGCTATCACAGGGATACAGGAAGCACTGCATTTGCTTCCCTAAGAGCAATCCTTGATGTTATTTTCTCCAGACTGAAACTTCGACCCCACACAGGACAGTCATTTTATTCCAAAACCCTACTTGAACTGGACCACTCTGTGAAATTGAGGAATAATTTTTTGGCCAGTGTTTGTGTGGCCTCCCTGCATGGGCTGGGCCATGTGGGGTAGGAGAACAGCCTGGGTCTTGGCAAGCTCTAGAAGGCATGGGACCCTGACATCCATCCCTCTAAGGACCCTTCAGCACCTGTTTCCTCAAGGGTGCTGTCCTCTACCAGTCAGCAGCCTTGGGTCTTTACCTTTTCTGTCTCCCCTCCAGTTCTCTTGCTCCTGGTCTCTGTTTGATGATAGTAGGAGGAAACTCAAAGGAATATGGTAAAATGGAATTCCAAGTAACCAAGTTCAAGTCATGCAAATTGAGATATTCATACTTAATACAGAATGATGAATGTTTAAACTTATATAGAACATGATTGATGCCTGGAATCTGTTGCCTGGCTCCTTGGGAAAATGATCAAATACGTAAAAAAAAAAAAAAAAAAATAAGGGCTGGGGAGATAACTCCATGGCACAAGTGCCTGCCTGGCAAGTGCAAGGTTGTGAATTCGAACCCCAGTCTCACACACACAAAAAAGTTTTTCCTATCAGTTAATTGCTCTCTCTTACAGTACAGCTAGTTATTCACAGACTATTTGACTTAATATTTGCATTTTAAAAGAAAAGACTGTCATCTCCTTTTCCCTCACCAAACATGCCTGGGGAAGGTCTCAGGGCAGGTCTTCATAGTCTATAATCCTCTGTAACATTTCTAATTCCTCCAATTTCCTTGTTAATCAAATTTAAACAATTCAAATACATTCACAAACTGTATGTGTATACAGCTGTTAAAACCAACAAGAGAGAAAATAAACTTTCTTATCCTTCTCCTGTGTAAGACAGCCTGAGTCATGCTTCATACACTCCAGCTTCCAGAAGTCCCTGGGAAGGAGGGTGAGAGACACAGAAGATAAAGAAGCACAGAAATTTTCTCTGGGGCAGTCCTGTTCAGGACGAGAACCTGAGTGGGAGAAGAAACTAGCCATGCTGGAACTCACATTCTAGTGGGGGAAACGATATATGCAAAGGCCCTCAGTCAAGGATTATTCAAGAGATAAAAGCAAACCAAATAAGTAAATGGGAAACCGGAGAGCATGAGCTTAGAGAATAATGTAGAGGACAAGAACGTTATGGGATTTTCAGACTATAGTAACATTATTTGTTCCTTAGCCAAGTATAGCGGAAGCCTGAGCACGGGTTTAGGCAGTACTGTCTTAATTTCCTCTGTTTCAAAACTGTTAATATCAGTTCTGTCACGTTGGAAATGGGTAGAACTAATTGATGGCAATAGAAGTCAGAATAACAGTTACCTTCGGGGTTGGTGAGGGGAGGGAATGAGGGGTGCTTGTGGGGTGCTCCCGCCATTGTTGTTTCTGGTTACACAGGTGTGTTCACCCTGTGAAACATGAAGCTGTACACTTATAATTTGCACACTTTGCTATAAAATTTTTCCTGTAACACTCTAGTAAAAATCTTACTGAAAATGAACATAACTGTTTACAATGGCTGGGTGAAGAACAGATTCTAGGGAAAGGCAGAGGAGAAAACCCTTACTTTGAGAGTGGCTTGAACTAATATGGAAGCAGGAAAGAGAAACACAGAGAGGAGATATTTTGGAGTCAAATTACTAGAAGTTGGAAATGGATTGCATATTGTCATTTTAAATAAAAGAGTGCCCATTCCAACCAGCACTCCTCTGTGATAACAAAACACCTGAAATAAGTACTATTTTAAAAAAGAGGAAAGGTCTATTTGGTCCAGTTTTGGAGGTTTCAGTCCATGTCAGCTGGCACTGTTACTTTTGACCCTGTGTGGAATCAGCACATCATGGCTGGGTGTGGGTAGCTCCCCAGGGGCCCTCGATCCCCATTAGGCTCCATGTCTGACAGGTTCTATCACTTCTCCATCCTGCCATGATCTGGGGACCATAGGCCTTTAAGGATTGTGATCCAAGGCATCATGGGTCATCTGGGGAAAGAGAACAGAGCAGAGAGCAAAAGATGGGCAGGACCCCGTCTTGAGGAACTTTATCCCTGAGAGTTAAAGAACCAAGAGGCAGCAAAGACTGGTGAGAAAGGAACAGAATGGGTGATGTAGAGTTAACCTAAAAGGTCAGCTGGTGTTTTGAGTTTGACAAAGATAAGGCTAGCAGAGGCTCTACTGAATTTGACAATGTAGAAGCCCCTGGCAAGCTCAACAAGAATCTCAGTTACTTCACTAGCCACCTCAAGCTGCCTTTCTCTGTAAAATGTCATTAATAACTATGCTTTTTGTGCATAAGACACTTCATACATCTAGATAATGAGAACTGCTACAGTAGCTGAGAATAAATACTTATATTAGTATGAGTTTTGATAATGCCTTCCTCATAAAGTTGTTAGAGGTAGGAATAAATAAAGTGGCATTTCATTTTAGAAAATCAGACTTAAAAATACATCGAGGTAGGCCTTCACCATACTTTTGTTTAAATACAGTTGGGTATATCTAGAAATAAAGGACAATACCAAACCTTTGAGAAGGTAGCACACTCAGGATTAGAATAGGCCCTGCCTCCCGTTCACTTACATCCAACTCCTCAGGAGAAGTAGCTAAGTATCAGTAAAATTGTGCTGTAGAAAAAACGATGATGCAAACCAGCATTCATTTTACTTTCTGTACAAAACACAGTCTGAGGTGGCTCCCTGTGCTCCATTGCTGGTAGAGAAGCTTTGAAGAGCACTACCGTCCAGTAAAAATGGCTGCAGGGCCAAGCCAAGGCTCTGGATCAGGGGAGTCCATAGCAGGTGTTGCCTGCAAGTTCTGTTTCTCCTTGTGGTCCTAGGGGTTTAATCAAAGACCCTGCACAAAGCTAACGAAGTGCTCTACAACTGAGCTATAGTCCCATCCCAGCATTTCTTTAAGTATGAAGACAAAGTCAAGGTTAGTGAGGCTTTGCTTAAGCTTTCCTCTTGTTCATATTCTATTATCTTGTCTTAAGCATCTGATAATGTGGCATTGAGGAAACAATTATTTTATTTACTTTCAACTACATCTTACCTAAAGCCCACGTAGTAGGTGCTCATGCTGCTAGAAGAATAGGGCTGACTTTTCCCAGCCACTGAGATGAGCGACTATTTCAAGACGCATATAGGAATCACCTCACAAATTGGTAATGTCTAAACTCAGGTCTACTTAGTTGTTAAATCAAAAAATTAAGTCTGTGATCTCAAAATAAGAAACTAGACTCAAGTCAGAGAGAGGAGGAGACACCTGCAGACCTGAAACTGGACTTGAGAAGGAGGCAACCAGCCTGCAGATAGGCTGGAATCTGGCAGTGCCTCACATGTGCCCATCAGAGATCTTCTTTTGAGCCCCGGGTACTGTATTCCATAGGCCCGCACAAATCAGCACGAGTCTCCACACCTCTTGAAAGGACACATACAAAGAAATGTCACATTACTGAGAAATGTCATCCAGTTATTTGACCTCCCAGAATTAATCTGTTGAAACATATCTTTGATCAGTGTTAAGTTATTGAGTTGGAACAAGAAATAACTATGTATGACAAATTAAATACAAGTTGTATTTCAGTTCATCTATCTTGACTAATTCAATTGGTAGTTGATATTTAGTGTGTAAGAACAAGGCATACACATAAATTTCACATCTATGTCATCACCATTTGACTTTTTTACTTAAAATTGCGAAGCTAACCTTAAATACTGATGCTCTATTAATCTTCATTTGTTTGCAATTAGCCTGAAAAGTTCTAAATATTGCTTTTAGGTTAGAAAACTTTGGAATCTGTTAGAAAAAAAAATCTAAGTTTGGTTTATGGTTTTTGTTTATGTTTGAAATGATAACAACTACATAAAAATAACTATTACATGATTCTTTGACTATCTTAACAGACAATTCTGTGTTGGCCATTGTTCTAATTTCCATACACTGAGGAAATCTGTCACTGATATAACTAATAAGAATACAAATCCCTAGAACCTACTATAAAATGGTTGAAGAGACTGTATTTAATTGTATTTATTAGCACAGCTCATAGTAAAGCTGAAATTTAGCAATAATTGGGTTAATTGGGTTTATGTGGATAAATATGTTATCTGGTTGTCCAGTACACAATACAGTGAACTAGTATTTCTGCTTTATAGACACGATTTTGATGATTTGAATATTTTACATTCCTATTTGCACCTCAAATATCTAATTAATTTATTTTTTCTATACCTTGCACTAATAACTTAATTGCACTGATCTAAAGAACAGCATACTGTGAAGTGGATTATAGATGATTCCAAGTTAATATCAAATGCTGCATTGTCTAGTTGGTTAATTCTGAACCAGGAAAACTAGGCAAGGGAGTTGCTCAGGGGTGCATTTTTTTCTCTGTCTCTTCCCATCTCTTCTGGTCTTCTCTCCTTGGGAATGTCAATCACTCAGGTCTCTTGAAACTTTCTCTTCCTCCCACCAACTTTTGCTCTGACACTGACTTAAAGGTGTCAATAATTGGTAACAGCTTAGAATGTGAGTCTTTTCAGTACTATGTGGATTTTACATAGATTCTGACTTTTAAACTCTAAAAGTGTTGTAGGTACCCAAAAATGGCTAACAGAACTATTCAGCTGAGAATGCACACCTTGCAGTTGTCTTTGAAATTGCACTAAGTAGCCAGTCTATCTCAGGAAGCAAAGAAAAATTGTGTGCCCCTTTACACCCTTGCAACTCCTTTACATAGCTAGAAAATGTTATCTATGTAGTTCCATTTTTCCTGAGTCTTTGTAAAGAATGATACATTAACAAATATAATAAAACTACAGTGTTTTATGCTAATATCCCAAATCAAGAATTACAGTCACAATTTCTAGATGCCACTTCAAATGATTAATTTTATTTTATCTCTTCCATAAGGATGATATATTCCTTTAGGAGTTTTTCACCACATTGCTTAATTGAAAAAAAATTAGGTAGTCAACAGTTCTTTAGTGAAGAACAAATTATGTAAACAAACAAAATATAGTTAGAAAACAATTAGAAAGCTTCACCCTGGGTTGGCCCCAGTGTAATGTGTAGTATATGCAAATGCTTTACTCATTTGTTAATTTTAGAGGACAGCATTTCAGGGAAATAATTGAAAACATCTTATAGCCCATTCTGTGATGAAACAAAGCATTGTTTGTGTTAGTGTCAAGTAAGTTAATTATGCCTTATAATCTTCAAATGGAGCATATAACTGATTTATGAAATTCTGTTATTGTGTTTAGAATCTTGTTAGTAACAAAGAATTCCAGTAGTTTCTTCTTAATCCTAGTATACAAAGTCAGCTGCATATTCTGTGTATTTAAAATCAATTCAAAGGATTTGTCCTACAATGAAGAAAAGAATTTAGAACAATATACAAAAATGTTATGTGAAAAGCAGTGTGGAAGATGCTTTTATAAGACAGTGTATTGATTACAGTGCTACCTTCTCATCTAGCAACACTGTAATTTGTTGTACAGTTTTCATCAGTACCACTTGAGATCCATGGTTATGGATAGTTCCTTTTTGTGGTCAGAAAACTAACATTAACTCATCACTATCCTTTACTCTTTTATTTTTAGATCTTTACAATTACTTAAGACATTGCCTGAGGCATTGAACACATTGCCAAATATTTATTTTGAACAAAGAAAAGTAAAACACATAGATTTACCTCAAAGCCTCCCCCACCCACCTTTTAACAACTATTACCAGCACTGTTGCACATTTTTCTTAGGTTATTGGTATCATATTCAGCTTTCCTAAAGCAACAGTTAATGTTATTAAAAAGTTTTTAAAGACTACTACTTCTAAATTCCCAGTGAACATAAAGAATTGTAGCCCTGGAACTTCCTGTAAATCAAAATTTATTTTCAACATGTTTATTGCTTAGTTTATCTAAGACCTCAGTAAGTTCTATGTATTTGACAAATGAATTGTTAGTATCTTTGAACTGGTCAATTTCACAAAAAACAATTAAGAAACACCACCAAACACTGGAAATGAAAATATCACACTTCACTTTATTTTTTTTAAATGGTTAGCATAGAATAGACATAATTAAATTATTTAATTAAGCAATGGTTTTAAAAGAAGGTACTAGAGAATATAAACTATTAGTTTATCATTTTGGTACAAAAATAAAGTCACAGTAAATTGGAAATTTATGCTTTCAGTTGAGTATTCTTGAAAAGTCAGTAGAATTACAGTATTTTAATTAAGAAGCTTTTTCTCTCTGCTAGTTCCTATGATTGTACATATATTATTTTAGGCATTTACATTTGGGTTCTATTAGAATGAAAATGTGAATGTGTTCTGTGTGCAAATATATGATCATATCTGGCATTTGGAAAAATGTACTTCAAAATTGTAAAAACTAGAAGTAGTTGAAATTTGAGGAATTTTTAATACAAATAATATATTTAGAATAACATTTCAATAAATTGAAGTAATTATGACTTGTGAAGTAACAAAACAGGTAGGTAAAAAGATTTTAAAAATACCTTACAAGTATTTGATACTTTAAACATTAAGATTTTAAATGATATATAGACGAACAGATGTTAAAAATAAAATCAGCTTTGCGCAGTGGCAGTATCATAGCCAATGAGGTTTATCTGAGGCGCGATTATTGCTAATTGAAAAATAAAATCAACACAGTTTTATAAAGATTTTATGTTTTATAAATTAACAACCATAGACTGGATATCTTTTGAACCAGTTTTTTGCATTCCTAAAAATTATCTTGCCAAAAACTTGTTCTACAGGTAATTTATATTACCTACCCTTCTAAATGGATTTTTAATAAAACTTAGGAGCTGTTCTTAAAATTTTATTAATTCTTCGTGCTCATATACCTTACTAGAAACCATGGTAAGTCTACCAAATTGATAATTTTCACTTTGAATTGCATATTATTTAGCAATATTTACTTAACACATGAATGAAAGAAGTAAATACATTACAGTGATAATCTTTGTTCTACTTTGAAAATTGATCGGTACATGTCTCAGGAAAAGAAACCAAGGTTTCTCCTGAGAAGTTAATAAATGTTTTACAATGATTAAGAAAAAAAAAAAAAGTAGGCCTTGAAACCTCCCCAGTTACATTCAATGGCCAGATTCAGGAGTAGGCGGAGGATCTACCAACAATGCAACTTCCTACCTTTATTTCAGAAGGAAGAAATCCTTGGGAGATGAAAAAGTAACTTAAACTTTATTTACTCTGGCACTTGGCTGTCATAGAATGATCTTTTCTAAATAATCTGTAATTGTTTTGAAAATCCTGATTAAAAGAAACCTAACAAGTTAATTGTAAACTTTCAGACAAAAGAACAAAAGTACATGTGAGAGACAGTATAAACATGAGACTCCACAATATTCATTTTAGAATTTCACTTATTTCCAGATGATAAATGTCTATCTCAGTTATGAATACTTTAATTTCAAATATCTCATAACTTTTTTTGAAAAGAACTTTTAGAAACAGAAGCTAGAATATAATATGTAATGTAGGCCTTGCGGTTTGTCAGTATTTTTAGTTCTTAATTCTGTGCAATATTGTAAAGCCACTACATGGCTATTTCATTTTGAAGTTCTGTTGATACCATTTCACAACAGAGGGGAAGGATCACCTTTACTAAAGGTGTCAGTACTGAAGTTCCAGCCTAATCAACGCATTTTTTCCTTAGGGAAAACACTTTAGTGGTCAAGCAGTATGAAATCTATATTTCTATACAACTTTTCTAATGGAAGAAAAAAGTAAATCTGTCTTTGCTCCTTGGGAAAAATATACTTTCCCCGTGGAAATCTGTAGCCTGAAAAATACAGTTATAGAAAAGTTCAACTGTTGAAAATACCCTAAATGCTATTACAAAATCCAAGGTTTGCTTAATAATAAAGTAGTAAAAAAAAAATAATAATAATAATAACTAGATAACAGGCTCCAGGCCGGCGTGCGCTGGTTGTGGCTCGCACAGAGCCTGAGTTGACCGCGAGGCCGCAGGAGCTGCGGGAACTTCTATGATGCCCGATTTTTCTGGCGAGTGGGGGTAGGGAGCTCATGTGACAGACCCTGGGGGTTGAGAGCCCCGACTCGCCAGACGCGCACAGGGCCGCGTAGGCAGAGGTGGCCAGGAAAAAGGGGATGTGGTGAGACGGGGGCATGCACGTGGAGACGCCTTTCAGGGGTAAAACCAAGATGCCCCGGGACAGTGCGGGGTCTGGGCGTCGCAGCTGCGCGGGAGTTGCCTCCTCGACCTGTTTCCACTCCGGGGAACGGAACAAGCCGGCGCTTCAGCCTCCAGTCTGCAGGGGGCCGAGGTGGCTGAGCCCGGCCGGCGAGCGGGGCTCCGACTCGCGCCCGTCCGTTCCCTGGCGTCCCCAGCCTTTCCCGAGGGCGCGGGCGGAGGTCTGAGTGCAAGGACGCCCGCAGGCGGGCGGGCGCTGGACGGCGCGGGCCGCGGCCGGGGCGAAAGCTCGGTGTGGCGCAGCCCAGCCCCCGTTCCTGCGGCGGCGGCGGGGGCCGTGCAGATCTCCCTCCGCGGACAGCGGCTCGGGACGGCCGGCTCCCGAGGGGCGGGCGCGCGAGGGCGCGGGGGCGCGGGGGCGCGGGGGCGCGGGCTCCCCTGCTCAGCTCCCCGCTCGGGCTCTTTCTGGGCGGCTGCAGGGCGCCGTTCCCGGGGGGCTCGGAGGAGCCTGATGAGCCGGGGAGGCTGGCGCCTGGGCCCCGCAGCCCTTGTCCGTCGGACCCGCGCAGCCGAAGCTGCGGGGTCGCCGGCGCCCCTGCACCGCCTGTGGGCGACGCCCGGCCGAAGAACGCGGACGTGGCGCTGCTGGAGCCCGAGCCGGAGCCCGAGCCGCAGCCCGAGCCGCATACCCGAGCCCGCCGCCCTCGGAGCCCCGCATCTCCGCGACGCTCTCCCCTCCCGGCCCCGCCCTCGCTGGGCCTCGGCGCCTCGGCGCCCCGCTCCCCGCGTCTCTTCCTCCTCCTGCTTCCTCTTTCTCCATTTTGGGGCTGTCGCAGGCGCTTCTCACCCTGCTCCCTTCTGGGCTCCCACCCGCTCTGCCTGCCTCTGGCTGTGCACAAGGCGCGGAGTGGCCGGGCCTGGAGGAGAAGGGGGCCGGTCTAGAACCCGCAGAGCTGGAACCTGGCCTTGCCTGACCGCGCACCACCCGCCCCGGCCCTGGACCAGGCTCAGGGTTTCCTACAGAACCTGCTGTGCATGTGCGTGTGCGTGTGCGTGTGAGTGTGCGTGTGCGTGTGCGTGTGCGTGTGTGGCTTAGAGTCGCTCTCGGTTTTGAAGTGCTCCGCGGGCAGAGCAAGATTTTGCATAGGTGAACCTCCCCAGGGAACTTCCAGGGAAGCCTGCAAAGAAAACATCAATATGAATCTTTGTTTTTTCCCTTTGGAAAAAATGCCAGCTTTTGAACACAAAGAACGGCCAAGCACCACAAACCTTTTTAAGGTTAAACTTTCGTAAAAAAATTTTTACATTAGTGCGTGACTTCGGTTTTTTTTTTTTTTTTTTTTTTAAGGACTTTTTCAGAGGCTGAATCTTTTCAGCACGTAAAGTCCTCGAAGTGCGGCTCTTTGACAGCGCCCCTAGATGCTTAGTTTCGAAGTTCAAGGTCTCTAAGTGCGATAGAGTAACACTATGAGACACTAATGCTGCTTTTAAAGATACCAGCAGCCACTGATGCTGCCTAGGTCCCGCTGAATGCTAGGGACTCGCACTTTCTTTAGTCCGGCAGGGTTTGTCTTGGCTGTCGTAGGGAACGGGTTGGAGCTGTTTCTCTGAAGTACAGCAGTGACATCACTTTCTGACCCCAGTGCCTCTTGTAATCTTGGTAAAAAGATTAGTCTGTGTGCATAGTTTAAAAGTAAATTTATTTTGTTTCTCCCCTATTTTTCACTTTTCAGTCACCAGTGGACACTCGGGCTTAGCTCCTCCTGGACAGAACCAGATCCTTCAGGGAAACATGTTCATCCTTCCTCTGACTAAAGTTCCTAGAATTAGCCAGATCAAAGTCTTGCAAGGGGACTATTTTTTGTTGTTGTTGTTCACATATAAAGGAAATGCTCTTGGAAGGAATCTTAGACTGTTTCCTTTTAAAAAAAAATTACTTTTCTTGGTTTTCATTCATCGCTTTTGATTAAAACAGGTTTACAAAAAAGGGCTATAATTAAACCAGTGGAACTAGGCCTTATCGTTTGTTAAACTACTTGGTAAAAGTACTCCTGTGGTTCAAATAGTTGGTTTACAGAAGTAGGTTTAAATGTCTTTTTTATGTATTTCTCCTTATAGATAAGAGAGTCTAATTTGATGAATAGATAGATTTTTCCACAGACGGGCTTTCTAAAAATAATGTCAGAGAAGTCATTAATGTACTTAAGTTTAATTGGAATAATTCAGTACTTATACCGAGTTAATCCTATGAAGATATTATTTCCTGCTTCAGGTGATTTTAGATGCACAATTTTATTCATTTTATTTTTATTTTGGGGGGATCTGTGGTTCCATCTCACGACCTTGCACTTACCAGGCAGGCTTTTGTGCCACAGAACTATCTCCTGAGCCCCAAGGGAAAATATCATCCATTTAAAAATGTATCTATCAAGGGCCAGTGATGTTCAAAGCCCTTTGAAGCTGTATTCATGTGGTGAATATAAAGGAATGTCTAGTCAGGAGTTAAAGGTTATAAAGGGTAATTAATCCTTATTTATTTTTCCCTCATTTAAGAAACAAATATGGAAGAAGTTAAATCCCTACCTTTTATCACTTACAAATTAAAATTACAATAGATTAAACATCTAAATTAAAAAAGCAGAAGTTTAAAAATAGTGGAAGGAAATATAGAAGAATTTCTTCCTTGGAGCAGGGAAATTATACATACATATATATATATATATATATATATATATATATATATATATATATCCAGGAATTGAAATTGAACTCAGGACCTTGCACTTGCCAGACAGGTGCTACACCCATGAGCTATCTCTCTGGCTCTGGGGAGTTCTTAAAACATTAAAATGCAAATCCATAGAAGAAATGATAATTAGATAATATTAAAATTTTAAGAATAGCCTTACCTAGCAAGACATCATACAAAGTTAAAAGATAAACAGAGATGATATTTTCAAGGCATATATTTGACAAAAGATTAATATTTAGACTGTATAACTTATGTAGAAAGGGTTTAATAATGTATAAGGGATCTCGTAAGTAAAAGATGTGAGTAAAGATATACACAGGGGGAGTTAAAAGTATCACACCACTAACAGGAAGTGTACATATCAACTTCAAAAGAAAGTGATTTCTTTTTGGAGAGATGGAGAGAAGGGAGGAGAGGAACAGCAAGGGTCCCCCCACAGGGCACAATTCCATAAAAAGATCAGAGGCAGCTATGGCCAAGTGTTAACACATGTTTTTTTGTACATTTTTACGAGTTTGATATAGTTTATTGTAAAATATCTAATATCAACTAATACAAAAAACAAATAGTAAATTTTTTTCCAAGTTAATATTCTTGTCTAATGTTCACATATAGGCTGGCAAAGCAAATACTATTCACCAGGCTTTTCCTGGGTGAGGTTTCCATGTGGCATGGTATTTATGGTCAGATTTCTCCAGTTTGGTGTCTCTGCACTGGAAACTTGTTTTTTTTGAGTAGTTTAATGTGAAGAATGGAAAAATGTTTCAAATGCTGAATTAATGTAAGAGTGCTTGTTTTTATACTGCACAGTAAAATAATGAAAAATATTTAAGTGCTATGTTTAGATCTGAAATGTCCCCAAATGGCTGTGTATTAAAGGACTTGCCCTCAGCTTGGCACTACACAGAAGCAGTGCACATTTTCTCTTACAGTATCTATTATGTATCAGCTGAATATTAGCTAAATATGGTGTTTTCAGTATAGAGAGGAGCTGCATTTAACACCTAAGTTTAACAAAGCTAAGATGAAAAAAGTTTTCTGTATGTCAAGGTTATGAGAGAGGCCCAGGGAAGTTGGCAAGAGAAGTGTATCATAAATCTCTCTCTCTCTCTCTCTCTCTCTCTCTCTCTCTCTCTCTCTCTCTCTCTCTCTCTCTCTCTCTCTCTCTCTTTCTTTCTTTTGTTGTTGGATTGAACTCAGGGCCTATTATTCAACTGTACCACTGACCTTTGCCTCAGCCCCAGACAATGTCATGCTCTGTAAATTTCTACTTAATGCAGAAAAGGAAACACATGAGAAAAAAATTTAAACACAATCTAGTTTAAATTTTGGGCAATGCTGTTTTCTGCTTATCTCTACTCTCCTAAGTTTGCCTCTTTCACAGGTGGTCCTTTGTCCTGGAAGGTGGTAGAAATTATAAGATGTGGGCACAAAAGGAGACTCTCTGTCTCTGGAAGGCATCTGTTCTCTTTTCCCTTTCTTGTGAACTGGCTGCAAGGTGAGTGATTTTGCTCCCAGCTGCACCCCCTGCCCTGAGGCTCTACCTTACCTCCAGCCCCCAGGGGATGGGACCACTAACCAAGCAATAACATTCCAAATTGTGAGCCAAAATAAACCTTTTCACTTTATGAGGTGATTATCTCAGTTATGTGTTGCAATAATGGAAAACTAAGTAAGATGAAAGTGAACAAAGTGAACCTCCCATCCAAAAAAATCCCTGTATATAATTTTAGAACCACTGTTTAAAAAATCTAAAAATCTTGGGCCCAGCATGATTTTATTACTTAAGTGTATGTGTTGTTTTTTTGTAATCTAAAATCAGCGATTGATATTGGAGAAGAGTATAGATCTCATTTTCTTGCTTTCTCATTGAAGGAGTTTATACAGTGTATTTGTCATCGCTACTTTTCATTGGCACACTTTAGTTTACTGGTTTCTTCCTGGGAACTATCCAAACGCTAGCAGCATTGGGATGATACAGCATTTCATTTGCCTTGATGTGTTACTTGGAGGTCAACTAGCCTCCCAGGTATCAACATGATTACTGTTTTATTTATGTGTGAATGAATAAGAGGGCTTTTCGCACTGCATGGAGGGCAACACCAACATAATTTTATGGAATAAAGATGAGAAGAGCATTAGGTGAAAGATGGATGCATCATTTTTTACAGCAGAACACATATGGATTCTAGTAATGTCCACCAAAGTGATCTGAAAGTTCCAAAACTGCTTAAAAACTATCCACGACTCGTTATTGCTAGCACTGTTGAAATCCAACTCTCTTTCCTGGTATCTGAGACATTACAATGTCTGGCTTAACCAGTTTTTTGTTTGTTTGTTTGTTTGTTCCTTTAACTTCAAATACCCTAACTCACACAGGTTGGATTACTTTAGCAGGTGTGGGAAACCTGGATTGTGCTGATTTATTTCCCTCATGCTCTGTTTGTCGGGGACACCAGACCTCACCCATGCACTGTGGGCACCCCACGTCTCTACTCTCTTTAGTTACCGAGCTTAGTCACTGAAGACAGATGGAAGTGTGTAGAGATTCAGGTCAGTCTGCTTGGCTGTAGAGAAGGACTGGGAGAGTAGTACAAGCAGGAGAAAAATGAGGCTGGAGAGGGGGGAAGGGCTATTTCATGCCATGCCAAGAGATATAAGATACTTGGCATGTCACAGGTTTCCAAACCCTCACTCTACTGTGCTGATAGTATCTGTAACTTTTTCATGATGCTTTAGGCCAAAAGAAATATTTATTTCCAGTTATTACATAATTAGATCTAAATGACCTAACAGTATTTTGTGGGTTATCTGGTGAGTGTAGTATATTTCTCTTGAAATGTAAACTTCGTCATAGCAACTCTGAATTCATTCACTTAGGGTTCCAAGGGTGATATGGTACACAGTTTGGGAGCCATAGTATAGAAAATCAGAGATTTGTCAAGTTGGCAGATTAGAGACTCAGCCTTGTCCTTTTGAAACATCACTTTATTAGTGGCTTGGAAGACTGATTAGCAACTTCATGGGAAGTGGAAAGGCTATACATTCATAGTCACCTTTAAGGAAGGAAGACTTCAAATGATGCATTCTAATGGGAACACTGAGGGACCTAAGATATATATACAGATAGACCAGATAAAGTTTCCTTATTGATTGTTTGGGGAGAGAAAAAGATGATCCCTAGATTGCAGGTTTGGATTAAAGGATAGATGATGGTGGGAAACTAGGAAGAGCAAATTGCATTGTCTGGCCTTTTGCATGTGAGCCTGTCTGGAAAGGAACTATAAGTTATATAGGTACATACTGATTGGGGTTGGCCACCTGAGAGTAGAAGAGGCTAGTCAGGGAGGATAGAGAAGGGAAGCAAGGGAAGGAAAGGGAGGAGAGGGGAGGGGAGGAGAATGGGAGGGGAGAGGAGGGGATAGGGAAGGGGAGAGGA
>PVJA010027005.1:0-29050 GCA_004027025.1 Myocastor coypus | reverse complement strand
ACAGCCCTGCCTTCTGACCTTTGGTGTGGCGCTCTGGCAGAGTTCTTACCTTAGCACCAGATCTGTATCTACCAAGTTCAAACTGGTCAGGAGAGTGTGGCTTGGGTCTGGCTGCTGAGCTCCACTTCTTCCTGCTGCAGCCCTTGGAGGTGAACCTGCTGTGCCACTCTGGCAAGATGTTCTGCTCCTGGATCAGCTGGGTAGGTCTTGTCTCTAGACTCTCTGCAGGCAGTTTTGTGACAATTTTCCACACTGGGCCTGTCTAATGGATAAAGTTCTCACTCATGCGCCTGACCTGGTTGCTGGGTTGAATGATGTCCCATTTCAAATTTAAAAATGCGTGAACCAACTGGAGAAATTTAAATGCCGACTGGGCATCTTTTTATTTATTTATTTATTTATTTATATTTTTTGGTGGGACCAGGGTTTGAACTCATGACCTTGCACTTGTCAGACAGGCACCTGTGTCACAGAGCTATCTCTTGGGCCCCAGACTGGGTATTTTAATGGTTTTAAAATATAATATTGAGGGGACTGGCAGGATGGCTCAGTGGTCTAAAGCACTGCTTAGGAAAGCTTAGGTGGCTGCAGGGACCGCGGTTTGATCCCCAGCACCACATGCTGTGCCAGCCCTGCCCTCGGGGTAGGCTGAGCTGGCCATAAAAATAAATAAACAAACAAACAAAAGTTCTGAAACAAGAAAAAAATAATTAAAAAAATATAATATTTATAACTACTGCTTTATGCACATAAACTAGCTCTTATTATTTAGAGAAGCATTTTGTATTTATACATGGAGCTATAGAATCTCTATCTATCTATCTATCATCTATCTATCTATCTATCTATTTATTTATTTTTTTTTTGTGGCCAACTCATCCCACCCTGGGAGCAGGGCTGGCATGGCATGTAGTGCTGGGGATTGAACTTCAGTCCCTGCTTTTTGCCTAAGCTTGACTAAGCAGGCACTTTATTTTTATTTTTTTTGAGACAGGGTCTCGCTATGCAGTTCATGCTGGTCTTGAGCTCACTTTTGTAGCCCAGGCTGGTCTGGAACTTGCACTGATCCTCTTGCCTCAGCCTAAGCAGGCAATTTAGACTACTGAGTTATCTCCCTGGTCCAGGAGATGTAGAATTTAATTCTCCTCTGCCAGCTGGCTGGCAGGTGGGCTGACGCAGCCCCAGCTGGACAGCGCGGTGTGCCAAGTGGGGACGCATTGGAGAGTGTTCTTCTCCTTTCCTCTCCTTCTTCTTTTTTTTTTTTTTTTGGTGGGACCAGGGTTCAAACTCATGACCTTGCACTTGGCAGGCAGGCACTTGTGCCTCGGAGCTATTTCCCCGGCGCCTCCTTTCCTCTTTTGATTGGAGATTCCATTAAGAGGAGCTGCACCGTGAGCACAGACACAGCACATGTGTGGGTTACCTGCTGTGACCTGTGAGAGTGTAGATGAGCTCCACCCTGAGGATACACACACACACACACACACACACACACACACACACACACCCCATGGCATGATCTAAGGTGGTCTGTGATGCTATCAATCTCATGGTACTTAGAATGGTAGATTTTAAGGGGTGCATCCTATCTTTGTATACTTTCTTTTTTTATGGGACCGGGGTTCAAATTCATGACCTTGTACTTGCCAGGCAGGCGCTTGTGCCATGGAGCTATCCCCCTGGACCTCATAATACCTTTCAGATGAGAAGTTCTAGAAGGTTCCAACAAGCAAGCTAAACAGGATAGAGACAGAGCGACTTAGACCAGAACTTTGTTACCAGAGCATGGTGAGTCCAGTTCTGGGCACTTCTGGGTGTTAGCTCTGCGCCTGGGGGCAGCCTGCACTGCTGAGCCTACTGTAGAAGAGCCTAGCAGGCATCTGGCCGGCTGCAGGAGGGTCCCTCCTGCTGTCCCCACTAGGGACTTTCCCAACCATTCATGTCAGCCTGTTGCTGCACGGACACTAGCTAATGGCTTCCGATTGCTCTTAGCACAGTTTAGAATGCTGAACTTGGCCTTGCAGGCCCTTGCGGAATCCGGTCCCTGATGTCCTTGCAGTCAGTTCTGTTATTCTCCCTCCCAACCCTTTAGCTCTGGGCTCTTGCCACAGTGGCTGTGGGCAGTGTGGCTCTCTGCCCGCTCGCCACTCTGGGACTTTGCAGGAACCCTCCGGCTCCCTGGAATGCTGTGTTCTGGTGTCCCTCTGGTCAGTTCCTGCATGAGAATGCCTTGCAGTCAGGAAGCACTGAGCTTGGCTCATGGTCAGTGTTTGGAACCGCAGCACAAGTCCACATACAGAGATTGTTGAAGCGGGCAGATGATCACACTATTTTGTTTTTATTCTAAGTAGTTGCCTAGACACGACCTAAATGTACAGTCCCATGTTTGCTTGGCATTGTGCACTTAATGCAGTCTCAGTCTATGAACTTTATCAAAAGGACAGGGAAGGTGAGTGGTTTTCCCCAGGGTAGCAGAGCCTAGAAGTGCACAGGGACATGGGTTAGCCAAACACCCAGGGCCCAAGCGCCAAGTGCTTGCTGTGTCTCTTGCTACAAAGTATGAGATGCAAAAAGTGCTTAGAAATTCCGGACATTTGTCCTTTGGAAGAAATTCAGTGACAGCTCTTTAAAGAGGATATGTGTCACTGCAGAGCGTTATCATTTTTTCCCAGAATAATTTGAATTTCTATTTACTTGTTCAAATAAGTGAATGTTTTGATTTTGGAGAAAACTGGCCTGCCTCCCTTTGGTGAGTTCGTGGAGGCAGAGAGGCCCTGCTGTCTGCTGCTGTTAGCAGGCCTTGAAGGGAAATACCCTCTTTCTCAGTTCCCTTGCTTGTTAGGGAGCATCCGCTGCTCTGCGCTGATCCATTCTCTGGAGACTTCAGCTTTAATGGGGAGTAGAGTGGGGCAACTGAAGCAGCTAGAGAGCAGGCTTGCTCCACAGGGTCTCCCATCACACAGACCAGTCTTTCTCTACAGAAACCATCAAGATTTATTCATTAATTACATGCTGAAAAGGACACTAAGACCAATCTGAGAGAAAACAGCATAGGACACAGGTGGGACTTTCAGCAGTGAAGAAGCGGGAAGGCGCATGACAGTCCAAAGGGCAGACTTGGGCTGCCTATGGCTTTGAGGAAGGCAGATCTTCCACCACAGTCTTAGAAGAAGGCAGACACCCAATGGGAAGGGAAGGCAGACTGGGATGCCTTTCAGAGTTGCTGAGCTGTCTGTGTCCACAATTACAGTTTCTGCCTCTATACACTGATTCTCACATTGACCACACTTAGGTTATTACTGAAGGTAAGTTGAGCTGGATGTGTGGCAAGAGTACCTGTTAGGATTCATATCTAGAAGTCACCCCAGAGCCTCATGCAGTTATGGGGAGGCTTCTAGAGTTAGTGATTGACTCCTGGTACAGTGCTGGGGCCGAGAATGTGAGGGCTACACCCACCGTGAGGTAGGCAGCCTGGGTACAATGTAAAGGAGGGGACAGGGGCTTGCTCCTGCTGCTGCTCTCCCCCTGTGCTCTTCTTACTTTTGCTATCTTCTGCTGCCATGAATGGCTGCCCTCTGCCACGTGCCACTCTGCCTTGGAGTCGGCTGAGTATGGACTGAAAACTGCACAAACTGTGAGCTAGATAAATCTTTCTAGCATGTGGTAGATGTCTTGGCATGTGGTATTTTGTCTCAGCAACAAGAGAAATGTAACCAAGATATGAGCTTGAGTCCAGACTGGGCTACGAGAGGGATCCTGTCTCCAAAAAACAAAACAAAACAAAACAAACAAACAAACAAAAAACCCCAACCAAACAAAAAGATACTTGAGCTGTCATTGCTTGACCTTTGAGATCAGGATATTTTACGAAGTCTCGGGGCTTAGTGACTCTTGCTTACAGCTGGGCACTGCACATTTGGCTAACAAAACCGCTTTTGGAGACAGGGCCAGAACTATGACTTTTTGGCCCTTGGCTGCCCAGTCTGGCTGTGGGTGACACCAGTGCAAGGCAGATGCGTGTCACCCTCTGATGTCCAGGGATGCTCTCCTTCCATTTTACATGTCGTTATTTATCTGCTGCATAGGAAAAGTAGTTTATGAAACCTTTGTACATGGGGGTGTTCAGACTGGTATGGCAAGCTGACAAGAAAAATTAAGGTAAAAAAAAAGTGCTATTAAAATCGACACATAAAAGTCTTAGGAGAATAACGCAAATGCGATAAAGCTGCTCATCCCTAATAGTTCTCCTTTTGTTGTCAGAGTTGAGATATGAACTT
Source organism: Myocastor coypus (assembly GCA_004027025.1). NCBI lineage: Eukaryota > Metazoa > Chordata > Mammalia > Rodentia > Myocastoridae > Myocastor > Myocastor coypus. Next base: position 24,773 of record PVJA010027005.1, on the reverse strand, counting down.
AAAGGGGCCAGATTTCTGTCTTCTAAAAACTCATGCATGCCAGGCCTGGTGGCACATGCCCATGATCTCTCCCCTGGAGGCTGAGGCACGAGGATGGCTGCAAGTTCAAGACCAGCCTGAACTGCAGAGAGACCTGGTCTCAAAAAGAAAAAAAAGAGATATATTAAGCTACTATATAGGATAATCAGCAAAGTTTAGACAGGGAAAATCAGCAGAACATCACTCCTGAGGAGCAGTCGCAGTCCAAGCATAGGGCGAACCTTATCAAAAGTCCTCCTTCTTTGAGCTAGCTCACTGTACATCCCAGCCCCAGGGCTTTGTCATCAGAATAAAACACAACCAATTAGTGAGCCCTGTCTTGCCATTCTTTAGAACAGGCTTGACTTGAGACCACCATTAAACCTTGTAGAATTTTCAGTGTGGGTGGGATAAGTAGGAGAGCACTGCCGTCATCCCCGTGGCACTCACGAGCGAAACCCAGCACTGTAGATGACTGGGTGGCTCTCAGTGCTGTGCCCAGGAAGCATTCAGGAGCCGGCTTGCTTTTCTGCTGGCTTTGGGGTGAGTTCCTTAACACCGTGCTGATCTCAAGGTGCACCCCAGCGCCTCTACCATGCTCTCAGATTCAAAGGTGAGATCCCAGGTGCAAGCTTACCTGGAGGTAAGGGTGAAATTGAGAGCCACGGACTGGTGTCCCCACTCCTGATGCCACAGTGTGTCCCAGCACCTTCTTAAGAAGAGCACCTTCCTATTCTGCCTCTGCCAAGAAGCCAGCGAGGCCTCGGGCTGGACTTCCACGATTCTGCTTCCTCTCCCTGTGTGGGTGTCCGTGCCTCCAGCTCCGCCTCCACTGGGTGTTCTGATGCTTTTTCCCTGGGACAGGGAGGCCAAGCTCATCTGCATGTGGTGCTGCTGGTGGGGTGATGGGGTCCTGGTGAGAAGTGTGTCCCCCGCCTCATCTCCACCCAGATCTACCTTTGCTGCTCCCTGAGCTCCCCTAGCCCCAAGTCCGAATGTCCTCACCCGCCACTGAGGCTGTGGCCTGAATCTGGAGCCAGTCACAGGGGTCAGCAGTGGGGCACCCCCAGGGAGCAGAGGACAAAGATGAGCAGAAGAACGTCCCTGGGGCAGGGTGCCAGGGACACTGAAAGTGCCATGCCTCTGAGAACCATGGGGCTCGTCCACATCTGAGTGGAAGGCCATGTTGGACCAGAACTGGACTGCCACGAGGGCTGCCTGATTCCAGACTTGACCCTCAGCGTTCAGGAGTTAAGACTTGAGGTACACAGGGAAACAGCCTTCAGGCGACGCGCCTTCACTGGTGTGGAACCAACTGGTCCTCTCTCCTTTGGAATTTCTCTGGGAATAGTTTATTAAAACCTGGCTAGTTTACTTATTTCTAGAGACTATGACTTTTTTTTTTTTTTTTTTTTTTTTTCATTTATAAGTAACACTTTATTTGGTTGTAGTTCTCTGACTTGTGTTTCTCCACCAGGTCTATCTTTTCCATCATAGACTACACGCCCTGAACTCCCCACCTCAGGTCCTTTGAACTACCATGGTGTGTGTCCTAGCTGGTGTGCCCAATGGGTCAACGGGTCTGGCTCAGAGTTCTTCACTAACGACTCTTGGCTCGAGCCTTCGAAGTCTTTCTTCTACTGCTTCTATATGGGAGGGAAACCCTGCTTGTGTACCTCATAGCAGGCATCTGTCCATTCTCTTCTCTTTGTACTTCCTTGCGCAGTATGTGAGGGCATCGGCAGTCTCTCATGTGATGTTCTCCAGAGCCTCGGGAGAAGCCATGAGGTTTGCACCTTTGAGCCCTCACTAGGTATTTCTTGCTCTCTTAGAGAAACAATGTGGTTAAACATTCGCCAGTCTTGGGCATTTCCTACTCGTTGTTCTAATTTATTAGCAGTTATCCTTCTTTCTCAAGGCAAAAGTTAGCAGAATCCAAGGCGCTTCCTCCAACACTGAAGCCTCCTGTTACGGTTTGGGTCTCGTTGTCCCCTGAAAGCCTCATGTAGCCACAGGGTGACTTGTAGAGTTTGTGACTGATTCTTGATCCAAGCCGGGATTATGGGTGTGAGTGTCCTGGGGCAGATACTGTGCAGTACAAGGTAAGGAGAGGAGAGAGACTAGCTAGCTGCCTGGCGCGGCTGCCACTCCCTTTGCTCTCTGCTCTTTGCCACCGCCACACACTGCTGCCCTCTGCCATGTGTCACTCTGCCTTGGAGCCAGCACAGTATGGCCTGAGGCCTCCAGTAACTGTGAACTAAATAAACCTTTCCTTCCTTGATTTAGAGTGTTGGGTGTTTGTCCCACACAGGGGGGAAGAATGGCCGAGAGACCTCCCTTGCTCTTCCAGAGTACAGGACTCCTCCCCTTCGTGACACTCTTCTAGCACAATACTGCTTGGCTGGGGCAAATGGTGACAGAAGGCCGCTTGCACATAATTTTTTCTGTGGCCCCTCAAAGCTTTTACTGCATTTGAAGATATTGCTTTGAAATAATGTTGTTCACAAATAGAATTTGTAACCTGCTGTGGTGGAGCATACCTGTAATCTCACTCAGCATTCGCAGGCCGAGGCAGGAGAGTCCCTGTGAGTTCAGGGCCAATTTGAACAACATTGTGAGACTTCGTGTTAACCCTCCCCCACAAAAAAGCCAATAAATGTCACCCACCCACCCAACCAACAAGCCAAAAAAAAAAAAAAAAAAAAAAAGCCCCAAATAGAATCTGTAATGAAGTCCATCTAATTTAATTTAATTTTTTTTGGTGGTACCAGGGATCAAACTTGGGACATTGTGTCCCAAGTGCAGGCAAGCACTTATTCCACTGAGCTATCTCCATGGCTCATCTAATTTAATGTTGTTTGCCAGCATTTGACCTGGTCAAGTCAGTGTTCGTTTTTCCCGGTTGGAGGCTGCTGGATGGCGTCCTTGCCTAGCCAAAGCCGCTGCAGCATCTCTGTTAACCTTGCAGCAGATGCGAACATGCCTTGTGGGCAGCTCCCCCGGGACCAAATGCATTGAACACCCGCTTCTGCTGCTGCTTTGGGTGGTGGGAAAGATTCGAGCAACGCTTGCCCTTTAAAGGAGGTGAGCCGAGGCAGCCAGTCTTGGAAGGGGTTAGTGGCGCTTCCTCTCCCCTTGCTGTCCTGAGCTGTGGGGGCAGGGTACAAGGGAGGTGGGGGCGAGAAGATCTGCCCCGTGGTTCGCACCTCTGACCCCCTCTCATGCCTGGGGCAGTGCCCGGTGGCCTCACTGACAGGTGATGAACGCTTTCCAACAGCTATCAGTGGTGCGCGTGCAGGTGTGTGTGTGTGCTCGCATGCCTGTGGTGTGTCTCTCTGTGGGTGAGCCCGTGTGAGTGTGTGGAGCCCGTGGACATCTGAAGCTGTCCAGTCCAGCACTTGTAACAGGTAAAGGATTGGAGAGCCCTCTGCCCGCCCTGAGTGGGAGGGCAGAGACACGTGCTGTGATGCCCACTTCACCTAGTCCCCTGGTTTTCTGGCCGAGGGACAGGAGCAGGAGGGGCTCAGGCACCCCGGTTAGAGCACAGTGCATTCTGGGCACTCTTCACCCACCTGAAGACACTGGCGTTTCCTTTCATCTTCTGCTTTGAGACTTTACCAAGCAAGCTTTGAGACTTTACCAAACTCTTTATCAAAAAGAGTTTGATCATAAAACGCAATTGAAACCAACAAAATTAAACAGAATTGTCCACTATTTTATAAGGAAGCTGGCAAAAGCCTCAGCTGGAGAAAGATAGTTACATGCTTTTTTTTTGGTACTGGAAATGGAACTCAGGACCTGGTGCTTGCCAGAAAAGCACTGTGCCACTAAGCTACACATCCCCAAACCCTTACATGCTATTCTTCAACTGTATCCCAGCATATTTTTTAATTCCTCTATTCTTTTTTTTTTTTTTTGGTTATTTTTTAGGGAAAGGTCTACAGGGTGTTCAGGGTCTCACCACTAGATTGGATTCCTGGTGATCTGCCTGTTTACAGCCTTCCAAGAGCTGGGATTATGGATGCGTGCTACCATACCCAGTCTCAGTTGCGGTCTCAGTGCTCCCCAGGGGTAAAGCTGGCATGGCAGGCCTGGGGATTGAACCCCTGCCCCTGTGCCTGCTTGCAGGTGTTTTAATCCTCTGAGCTATTTGGCCAGCCCTCTCCTATTCTTTTTTTTTTTTTTTTTTTTTTTTTTTTTTTTTTTTTTTAATGTGTCTAGCACAGGGTCTACAGGGTCTCACTATACAGATCAGACTCGTAGTGATCCTCCTGTTTTCAGCCTCCCAAGCACTGAGGTTATAGGCTCATACTGCCACGCCCAGTCTCAATCGCAGTGTGAGTGTGCCCTGGGAGAGGGGCAGCATGGCACACGGGGGACTGAACTCCGTTCCCTGCATCTGCCTAAGCAGGCGCTTTAATCTGCTGAGCTGTCTGGCTAGGACTAATTCCCCTATCGAGACATTTAGATTATTTCCAAATATTGGCAATCTAATAATATTTCATTGAACATAGAGGTAGTCAAATCATCAACTCTCTCTTCTTTTTCATTATAATAAGATTGTAGTCCTTTTCATTATAATAAGATTGTAGTGGTACAATTATTTTATCAAAAGAAATAAACATTTTTAAGATTTCCTTTTTTTTTTTTTTTTTTTTTTTTTTTTTTTTTTTTTTTTTTTTTTTTTTTTTTTTTTTTTTTTTTTTTTTTTTTTTTTTTTGGTAGTACCAGGAATCAAACTCAGGGCCTTGCACTGGGCACTGGCCAGGCAGGTATTTGTGCCACTGAGTATCTCCCCGGCCCCATTTTTAAGATTTGTGACCTATAATAATGACTCCCAACAGAAAATTTGTATCAAGTCATAATCCTAGCATCTGTTCATCACTAAAACATATTCTAAGATTTAACAATTCATCTGACAATTGGGTAAGTCAAAGTTATCTTCATTGTGTTTGACAGTGGCTCGAGATCTTTCTGTCTGCTGAGCAAGGATTCACTGGAGGAACAGATTTAATGCTATATACAATATAGGCTTACAGTGGCCACCTATGGAACCAAGGGTGGAAACATTCAGAATGGCCTTCTGTGGGTTTGACAGCTGGACGATCGAGTTGAAAATTGAAGGCTTGGAGCCCACCACAGAGCCAGGTGAGTCCATGTCAGAAAGCCAGAGTCTGGCTTCGGTTGGAAGGCTAAGGAGTATGCCCTGGGAGCCGGGAGGAACTGGAGTTGTGCTTGAAGGCAATAGGGCAGGCTGGAGCTCTCCTGCAGGGGCAAGCGGAAGGCTTTCCCCTTCCCTTTGTGTTTTGTCCAGGCAACAGGCGTATCGGCTATCGCCGTCCAGACCTGTGTGGGGCTTTTCTCCTCAGCCTCTGGCCTACATGTTAATCATCTGGAGATACACCCAGGACTCTGCTCCACTCATCAGTCCAAGGTGACATGACACAAGGAATTGTCACAGAGTCACAAGGGCCGGCCTGATAGCTCAGTGGACTAAAGCACCTGCTTAGGCAGAGCTCAGGGGCTGGGGTTGTTCCCTGGTCTGCCATGCTGGCCCACCCCTGGGGCGTGCTGAGATGGTGGTTGAGATGAGAGGGGGGAGGGGGCGTGCCAGCGTGAGCTTATAATCCCAGCACAGTGGGAGGCTGTAAACAGGACAATCACTACGAGTCCAATCTATGTAGTGAGGCCCTCTAGACCCTCTAGACTCTACTTTAAATACAGAAAAAAAAAAAAAAAAAAAAAAAGCAAAGCCATAACACCAGGGTTGGGGGTCAGTGAATGATGTCCTTCTCACGAGACACAGAAGGACTACCTTTTCCTGCTGAGGCAGAGGCGTGGGTCTTGTTAGAGCTCATTCCTGTGCCCAAGGCCAGCTGGCCCAATGAGCTGCTCCCCAGAAGATGCCCAATCCCTCACATGCCCTCCACGGACCCCCGCAAGTTGCTTGGAGAACACTATATTTTAGGCTTTGTTCAATTCTAGTTTGGCTTTTATTTTTAAAATCAATGTGATCTGAAATATGATTTACATACAGTAAGATGCACAGATGGTTAAGTGTGTGGATAGATGGGTTTGGGGAAATGTATGGGTTTGTGGGACCCACTTCACAGCCAGGGCAGCTGACAGCACAGTCAAGGCCTCTCTGGACAGGCTCCTGCTGCCTACGTGACCACAGATGTACCTTCCATGGTCACCTGTAGAAGTTCACAGGTGTGTGTGTGTGGGGGGGCAGAATTGTTCTATGAACTCCAAAGAGCAGCACAGGTGATGGGGACCCTCGCTCCTCATCTCTGTTCATCTAGTTTCCCATGCAGTACATCTTCTGTGTAGGCTGCCTCGGCTTCTGCTGGAGAAACCCTGCGGAGGTGCTACTCGTTTCCATTTCTTTCAGTCCTTGGTTCCTGAACTTCACTGCCTACCACTTCACACTTATTGGGCTCTTCTGCTTTTTCCATGTTGCGTATAGTGGCGGACAGTCCAGGGCCACCTGGTAGTGAGCGGCTCCCACTTGGCTGGAAATGGGAGGCCAGGGTCTGTGGGCCTGGGAGTGACTTCTCGAGTGACAGCTTCGAAGAAGGATCAAATGCAGTCACTGTGACCCTCCCCACCGAGTGCTACTTCTCTGTGTGAGTAGACGGTCACCATGGGCTACTGACACCTAGCATGGGGAGCCGGGATGATCAGGGACCAGAGGGGATGGAAGACTCAGGTACTGAGAGGCTGAGGACATGACTTAGACCCAGACGCCTTGCATGGGTGACCACAGTGACACAGAGGACCGTGTGTGTAACCTTGTTCCTGTCCTGTCTGCCTTCAAGACATGTTCTAGACGAAAATGTGAAACCACTGACCTCAGCAGGGACGAGTCTCCCTTCTGGGCGTACGCTGGCGCATTTCCTCTTCCGCCGCCTGGCCGTGCTTTCCTTCCTGCCCGCTCTACCCACTGCCTTCCCTGTGTGAATCAGACAGACGGTCTGCTGGAGGAAGTGCGAGCTCCTGACTCATTTTGCCTTGGTTAAGTTTGGACCTCAACCTCCATGCCCAGTCCCGCTTGAGGGTGGAGCTTGTCTCGGTGGGCACCTCGCGGCAGGCAGCCAGGCTTCGTGGAAAGCCCAGGAAGCCAGGCTCCGTGGCAGGAACACCAGTGGCCACTCGGAACCCTCGTAGATCATGACAGAGGTTGGGCTCAGGCTGGGACACCGCCTTCTCCTGTGGCTCCCCCTGCATGGTGCCGTCGTTGGCTGAAAGGTGCCGGTGCCCCACGCCCAATTCTTCTCGCCAGGAAGGCCAGGCCTGTCTTTCCACCAGAAGCCACAGCTGCAGCTGGCAGCGTCATTTGCTGTAAGAGGAAGCAGAGTGGACAATGGCCTCTCCTGGACGTGGCGCATGGAGGCAGCGCCGCGCCCTGTTGCTGCCAGCAGCGTGGGACAAGGGTTGGAACGCAGCTTACTCGGCAGTCGCCTGTGGCCCCATCTCTTCTTCTCGCAGGCAGCAGAGAGGCGGCTGCTGATCCCCCTCAGTTTTGCCAGAGCTAGAAGGGCTTCAGGCGGGGATCCGCACCGCATCAGGGCACCAACAGCGCCGGTGGGAGCAGGGCTGCCTCGCTCCCCGCTGGCAGGAGCTGGAGCACCTCACCGCGGTCACGCCTTTGCCAGGGTCACCTCGAGACACTGACCAAGGCCCGGCCCCTCCCACTTCCTGATCCTGTGGCCCCAAGCTGAGTTCCTGCGCCCGTGCTATCTCCACAGGACGTGAGGGAGAACTACAATGAGGACCGCCTCTTCAGCATCTCAGGATGCTTTCTGATGTGCGACCGCGTGCTGGCTCCGTAGACTGCACTTCCGGGAGCTCTTGGCTGCCAGGCGGGCGGAGGTCTTGCTCATGGCGCTACTGGCTGGAGCTGCAGCTCCCCTGCCTCTGCTTTGCTTGCTACCCAGCCCTCGGGAGGTTTTCTGAGCCTCACAGGCAGAGTGATGCGCCGTCCTCCCATGTGCGCCCGGGACAGCCCTGCGTGGAGTGCATCGAGTGGCTTCATGGGCACCTGCCCCTCTCTCTGCACGCACTCTGCCAACCTTTAGTGAGGCCAGCAGTTGTGGAGAGGCAGAAGGCGAGGCCCAGGCTGCTTGGGAACTGAGGCCGACTACCTTCTGCTGCGGCTCTTCCTGTTGCCTGCAGCGGTACCGTCACTTCTGTCCCCTGTGGTGGCTTTCACCACCCCAGAGCTGAGCTTCTGCCGGTCTTTTCCAGTGCCTTCCTCTCGGTACCTAAGCCGTGTCTATCTGTCTCACAAGAGGTCCCTGGTGGTTGACCCTGCACCAGAACTTCAAACTTCCTGTTGAATTGGTCTGGTCTTTTTTGTTACTATAGTTATAGAAAAACCTGAGACCATTTATTAAACCATTTATTAAACAAAAAGAGATTTATGCTGACTTAGAGTTTTAGTGGTCAAGGTCAGGGCCACACTTCATGATGGCAATTTTTTTTTTTAAATTTTTGAGAAGGGGTCTCCTTATATAGTTCAGACTGGCCTCAAACTTAAGATGATCGACCTGCTTCAGCCTCCTAAATGCTGGGAATGCAGGTACGTAACATAACACCTGGTACATCCTTTTTCTTTTCTTTTCTTTTCTTTCCTTTCCTTTCCTTTTCCTGGTGTGTGTCTATTTTTTGAGATAGGCTCTTTCTAGGTGGCCTAGGTTGGCCTTGAACCCCTGACCCCTAGCCTCCCCTGAGTCCTAGCCCTTTAGGCCTGCTCCACCATGTTCTCCTGTAGGCAGGATCTTACGTATGGCCTGAGCATCCCCCAGTGTATCCTTTCCAGTATCTTTGTTTTGCACTCTCCTTGTGGTGACTTTATGACCTAGGCCCTGGACCTTCTCAGTCAGAACTGCTGAGGACAGTGTCCCAGGTGGTAAACGCTCATCAGTGCTGAATTCTTGCTGGCCAAAGAGATAAAAGGGCCCCCCTTCTTGGCGGCCCCATCCACTGTAGCCCTAAAAGACTATGACCCAAGAGGAGGGGTGGGCACACAGGTGACTGGCCATGGTGGCAGATATGAATCCATCTTGAGGAAACCAGTAAGGCCTATGCGACTCGGTGGTGCACAGAGATAAATGGCCCCAGAGAGGCCCGCATCCTAACCCCTGAGCCTGTGAACACGTTTCATGACTTTGCTGATGTCATGGAGTTGAAGAGCTTAAGAAGGGGGCCTGCCTGATGCCCCTGGCGGCGTGGCACGCTGTCCTTGTAGCCACAAGGGCCAGAGCGGGAGACTGAGGCGCAAGGAGAGAAGCGGAACAGCCTGCAGAGCGAGTGGGGGTGCACAGGCTCAGGCAGCTCAGGCGATGCACCAGCCCTGCCCTCATGGGCGTCACGATTCTGGGAGGCCTGCAGGATTTCTGGACGACAGAGCCGTGCTGGGTGGTCTGTGTTACTTGGTGCTGTGGTTGCCCCAGGGGTCATAGCAGCCCAGACTGACAGAGATGGCAGGCAGGGACTCGGTGGCTGGAGAGAGGCCACGAGCCTGGTCCTCACCAGGGTGGAATCACAGCCTGTGGCAAGCTCAGAAGTGTGGTTGTGGCCCTGTGCTTGTGGTACCCTGAACATGCTGATTCTGGACTCCTGATTTGGAAGATGGTCTGAGACTGAGAGGTGCCCTGCTGACCTCTTTTCCTTGTAAAAGGGGCCCTGGAGGGGCTAACTGTGGGCCTTCCGGGGGCCAGTTCTGCCCCGGAAGCACTGTGTCCCCTTATCTCTATCAACTGTTCCTGGAGCCCAGGCATTTCTCAGGAAAAATGTGTGATCTCTCCAAATGTCAGTGACGTGGTGCATGGGAGAACAGAACAGGTGCAGGGAGCAGCTGTTGCTGACTCACGCCTCTTTCCTTTCAGATGTGCTTTCTGTGGGGAAACCAAGGACCCTCAGAAGTGTTGCGCTCGGCAACACTGGCACCTCTCTTGGGCTTTTCTTGTGGCAGCCGCAGCTTTGGAGTTTTCCAGCTGAGTGCAGAGGCCGCGGAGCTGGGCAGAGGCGAAGCAGAGGGAAGACGGCGGCTGCCCACCCCTGGAGTGGCTTTCAGTAGCATTTGGTCCCCGCTGGCGTCTTCTCCTTGGGATGTTATTGGCTCCTTTGCTGGGCTGTGACAGGCTCTCAGGGGAGTATGAATTGCACAAGCATCACGCAGCCCCACATGGGGTGGGTATGTGTCCAGGTGCGGTCTGGACTGCGAGGGTGACCTTGGCTCCCAACTGCTATCTGTCGGCATTCCCGGCATTGCTGGGGGCTGTCCCAGAGCAAGCTGTGACACACCGCCCTCTGCTCCTGGGCTGGTCTCTGTGCTCGCCTCCCTCACTCCACAAATATTTATTGAATTGCTTGGGCTGGGCCCGTGCTTGCTCAGTATGGAGCGTTTATGGCTCACGGACAGGTGTGCAGTGTGCTTATGCCCCGCACGAAAGATAAAGTGAGGCCCATGTTTGCAAATCACAATCTGCACCCTCGGCAGGAGTCGGAAGCCCTGCACTGCTCGGTGGTGAGCGGCTGCAGACCCAGAGCGCGCGCTCCTGGTTTTCACTCAGGCCTTGCTGCTCTCCAAGTGGGAGGGCAGCAGGCGCCTTCCGCTGTGACAGGCAGCTCACAACAGGCCTTGGGGCATGCGCGCCTGGAGAGGCCAGCCTGTTCTCTCAGCGCTGTGATAGTCAGTGCCCTGTGACCACTGGAGCAGGGGCGTGCTGGGCTGTGAGGGTCAAAGACATCAACAGGCACTCGGAGGACAAGCACTGTGCCACCTTCAGGAAATCGGAGCCTGCTTCCTGGGAGTCATGCTCTGTAGCCACGCCCCACGCACGCGCGGCCCTAACTGGTGCTGCCCGGGGAGCCTGAGGTCAGGGGAGGGGCAAGACTGGCTGGAAGGCCAGGGCAGGATCTGTCTCAGCTGCTCACAGCATTGGTGGGGGCCACAACCTTGTTTTCTTTGGCTTGTCCATGCGCTGCCCATCTTCCGCCCCCACCTTCAGGGAGTTCTCCTGGGTCTCCCTGCCAGCCTCTTTTCTTTACATAGGGACCTCATGGATGGATTTCGGGCCCAGGTGAGTGCAGTGTAGTTTCCTCTCCCTCCTTAACTAACTGCGAAGACCCTGTTTCCCACAAGATCCCTGATAAGTTACAGGATGGACAAGATGTTTTGGGGGGCCACACCCCAACTCACGCCGGCACTCTTGCCATCAGCCAAATGGGCCTTTCAAAGCAGCTCTGAGGCCGGTCCTCCAGCCATGAGCAAACTTCCAAGGCCTGCCCTGTTGAGAGCACCAGAACAAGGTTGAAGGCAGCATTTCTGGGGCCAGAGATGCTACAGAGAGGATGCAGTGTTCCAGGCCAGAGCCCAGGTGGGCCCAGATGTGCAGGTACCATACCGATAGGGCACAGGCTTTCCCCTATGGCACCTGCAGGGGCTAGGGGAACCCACAGCCTGGCACTGTGCCTGCTCCCCTTTCCCAGGAGCAGAGCAGTAGGGAAGAGGAGGTCATCTGTGTCCCGGTGTAGAAAACTCCAGTCCAGAGTTTTCCCCATTCCTGACTGACAAACAGGATTTTAAATCCCTTTATCTGGGGACAAACAGAAAGTGTGTGCTTGTGGGGAATAATTTAAGCTGATATTCTGGCCAGCTGTTAAGGGACACATGCAAAAAAAAAAAAAAAAAAAAAAGAAAAAGAAAAAAGCTAATGACATCTGGTTGTCACTGATGTTTTGTGACAGTATTTCTCTCCGAGGGGTGTTTGCCAAGATGCTGCATCCCAGGGCCCATGGTCTCCTCACTCCGATTCTGGTGGTTTGCAACCTCCAACCTGTGACCTTTTTGTGAAAAATGAAAAGAAAATGACCACAGTGTCCAGAGCAACTGGAGCCCAAATCACAGCCACACGGCTGGACCCAGGGGCATCCTGCTGCTCCCACAAAACGTGGCAAGCAGCAGACTCACAGCCTGACTGCAATTCCAACTCCGTGGATCAGCACTGAGCTGGAGGGATGCCCCGTGCTGCCTGCCTCTGGCCAGGGCCCACGCCCAGCCTCCTGTGCTCTGGGGCTCTAGGCTTTGAGCCCTGCCAGAGTAGACAACACGACTAGGAGGGAAATTGAGGAAAGGACTTTGTTTCCAGACTGGGCTTCTCTTTCCCTGGCCTCCCGTGGCTGCCTTTCCTGGGAGTGCTGAGGACTTCAGGGTCCCCTTTTGTGCCTGTTCAGTCTTGGCACAGAGGGTGCCTGCCCTGAAGGAGAGGGCCCCAGGTGGATACGGGGAGGGGACGGGAGCCACGTTCTTTTCCGTCAGGTCTCCTAGTCACCCTTGCCCCCTGAGCTGCCGTGCTTCTCCAGGACGGAGCTGAGTGGTCCTGTGCTTCTGCAGCCTGAAGCAGCCACGGGGCCGTGTACAGGCTCGGGGAGCCCCTCTTCCTCCTCCAGCTCAGCTTGCAGCCCGTTCTGCAGGTAATCCAGCTCCTGGAACGGCAGTGCAGGAAGCAGGTTCTTCCCTGAGGTCAACAGGGGGCCAACCAAGCCCCAGAGCTCTGACGGGGGAAGGGCAAGACCTGCCCATTCCGACTTCCTATGCGTGGACCTGCGCCTGCAACTCAGGGGCGGCACTGCCACACTGCCCAGGCCCCCAAGTGCACCTGCTCCACTGTGTGGCCACAGAACGACCTCAGGGAAGGCGAGGCAGCCCCTGCCTCCCAGAAGCACCTCCTGCTTGCAGAGCTGAGCCCACTTGTGGCTCCCCATGTGCCCTGGTCTCCACAAACGTGGCAACCGTCACCTCCTGTGCTGGCCCTGCCACACCCTAATGAGCTTCTCAGAAGTGGACTGCCTTGTGCGGATGAGTGTGGTGTGACCGGAAGACCTCCCAGGTTTTCCTCACAGCCGTGTCTGAATGGCAAGGAAGCGCAGGGCATGCAAGCAGCCGAGGCCCAGAGAGGTCCTGAGCCTGGCTTCAGGTCACACAGCAGTGGTGGCACTGGGGCTCCCACTCAGGTTCTGCATTGGTCCCTCTGGGGCGTGTCCTTCGTTCTGAGGAACCAAACAGCTGCACGTGGTGCGTTTGGATGAAGACAGCCATCTGAGACAGGTTGGCGGCCTCTGCCCCAGTGCAGGGACCCCTGCACCCGGCGGAGGCCACGGCCCCGTGTGCTCCACGAGTCCTTGCTGTTCGCATTGCTTACTGCTGTGACACTTGCTGCTCCTGATGCTTGTGGCTTTGGGATGCGCTGCTGATTCAAAACTGCCATAAAGATGTAGTGTCTCGGGCTGGGGAGATGGCTTGGCGGTCTGAGCACCTGCCGGGGGCTTGGTCCCTCGTACGCCATGCCATGCAAGGCCCAGAATGGGGAGGGAGGAGGAGTAGGATGCAGGCCACCGAAACTGGGTGTGGTGGCGCACGCCTGTAATCCCAGCTCTGAGGAGGCTGAGACAGGAGGAGGATCACTGTAAGTCCGAGCTGCATAGTGAGACCCTCTAGCAAATAAATGAATGAATTTTTTAAAATGTGGCATCTTGCAGACAGGGCTGTGGAGGCCTGTGCTCAGAGCTGGGTGGGCTTCAGGTTGAACAGGGAGAAATGTCTTATTTTTAGAAAAAGAAAGTGGCACGTTCTCAGGTCTGTAGCCGATTCACCTGGGGAGGTCGGAGTGTGCACGGTGCTGCCTGCAGGACCGGTTTCGGGTCGGCCCTTGCTGTCCTCCGCTTCGGGCCCCAGGACTCTGATGTTGCTGGAAGGGCGTGGCTTGGCGCTCGTGGGCCCAGCTCCCACTGCTGTGCGCCGCAGCAGACCTATTGAGGGGTGGTGCGTGGGCGGCCCACTCGGCTGCCTGAGCTGCGCAGGTCCGGGGCAGCTCAGCTCCGCCCTGTCTCTCCATCCGGGCTCTTGGGAATCTGAGGCAGATGAATGTCCTGTCGATTCTGGCCCCTGCTGAAGCCATCTCTTAATACTGTCAAGAGGAAAAATCTCGAACTCCACTGGAAAAATAATTGTAGTTTTAAATTCAAGTTGACAAAGCTGCGTTAGACAATATTTTTAAAGTGACACTTCTCAAGGCCGCCATGCTTGCCGGTTGCTGCTCACCACGTTTCTTACAGTTTGCTTTCCTGTATACATTATGTGCAAAGTTGTAGTCATCGAGTATAAAAGTCTTATATTCTGCTGTTGATATGCCCAGTGTTATTTGCAGTTTCTGTTACCACATAGTTTAGAAACCATAATTTTGCCAAAATAAGGAGCGAGGCACTGCGGAGATAGCTCAGTGGAATAAGTGCTTGCCTGGCAAGCTCAAGGTCCTGAGTTCAATTCCTGGTACTACCCAAAACAAAACAAAACAAAACAAAACAAAACAAAACAAAACACCCCATAATTTTAAAAGATTGCTTAGGGCCTGGGGAGATAGCTCTGTGGCACAAGTGCCTGCCTGGTAAGTGCCAAGTAGTGAGTTTGAGCCTCAGTCCCCAAAAACAAACAAACAAACAAACAAACAAACAAAAAACCCCACAAACAAAAACAAACAAAAACAAACAAAAAAGATTGCTTGATACTCTTGGGAGTTCAACATACTTTGAAAATTCTTAACACTATAAATGACAATGGGGCCATCTGCAACCTGTCCTATGGATCACTAAGTCTAAAGGAAGAGCATGACGCTGTTCTCTGACATATGTCGCCAAAGCTTTTAGCCCAGTTCGAGCCAGCTTGATGACTGCCAGTACACGAGAATACTTGTTTTGCAATTACTCACTATGAATATTTCTGTAATGGACTGGAACGAGGAATTATAATTACACTGTTTGACTGTGATCAAGTTGAAGCAATCCTTCTGTCTTTTTTATGGCTGGGACAAAATACTTGATACCCACCAGTTAAAGAAGGGTTTATTTTGGGTCACAGTTTGTAGAGACTTTAGTCCATAACTGGCTGTTCCCAGGCAGGAAGGCACAGCAGAGAGGTGACAGAGGAGAACAGTCCACAGTAGGCAGGCAGGCAGAGGGGTGACAGAGGGGTGACAGAGGAGAACAGTCCCCAGTAGGCAGGTGGGCAGGCAGAGGGGTGATGGGAGAACAGTCCACAGCAGGCAGGCAGGCACAACAGAGGGATGACAGGGGAGAGCAGTCCATAGTAGGCAGGCAGGCAGGCAGGCAGAGGGGTGACAGAGGTTATAGTCCACAGCAGGCATGCAGGCAGGCAGGCAGGCAGAGGGATGACAGAGGAGAACAGTCCACAGCAGGCAGGCAGGCAGGTGGGCAGAGGGGTGACAGAGGTTAACAGTTCACAGCAGGCCCGCAGGCAGGCAGGCAGGCAGGCAGGCAGAGGGGTTACAGAGGAGAACTGTCTACAGCAGGCAGGAAGGCAGGCAGAGGGGTGACAGAGGAGAACAGTCCAGAGCAGGCAGGCAGGCAGGTAGAGAGGTGACAGAGGAGAATAGTTCGCAGCAGGCAGGCAGGCAGGCAGAGGGGTGACAGAGTAGAACAGTCCACAGTAGGCAGGAAGGCAGGTGGAGGGGGAGAATAGTCCACAGCAGGCAGGTGAGTGGACAGCAGCAGCCTCTTCCTCAGCTTTTCCCTGTGTTCCATCCAGGCTATGAACCTATTGGTATAGCTTGTGCCCAGGGTGGGTCTTCCCATAATCCACTCTCCAAACTATGCTAAAGGTCATAGTCATGGTTTTATGAGGGGAAACAGTACAATGCAGGACCCATGCTATAAGATTACTTAGGATAGTTTCCCAAAGAATCAGATACAAAGAGTGCGGGAGATCTATCCACACTAAAAGCCAAAAGGAGGGCCTGGATCACACAGCAAGGGCCTATATGAGTCCAGCTGAAGGTCTAGAGCTCAGGACATGTCTCTTAGTGCTTCATGGATCTGTACTTGGAAAGCCCAAAGGTCCATGGTGGAAGGTAGGAAGTCTGCACCAGCAGAAAGAAGGATCTGTGCCAGAGGACTGAGGGATCTGTGCTGGGACCAGGAAGCGGTGCCGAAGCTATGAAACTGAGTGTCCCTGCAAGATACCACAGTTGCTACTGATGACAATGAGGTCCCAAGGAAACCACAGCCACTCTCCAGGACAACAGGGTCCTGAGTTCCTTCCGCTTCGGGAGAGCCAACAGTCCCCACTGCCCAGCCAAGCTCCCAACAGCTCTTTTTCTCCTGCTTTTATGATGTTGGCAACGACCCTCAGTCCAGCTTCCCGTGTCCGGCACCATGCTGGCTCTGCTCAGCGGGGCGTTACAAGCTGGCCCCCAGTTGTCACCCCACCACATTCAGGGAATCAGCGGCCTACTCCAGCTGCCACACATGCGTCATCCAGCCACTCCCAAAAGGCCCACCGGGAAGTGTATGAGGCTTTGAGTGGATATCTTCCATGTAAACCATAATAGCCTTTTTTAGTTTCAGAATTTCTCTGACGTTGAATAAACTATTGACGGTTTCCCATCTATTTGGTTTTATTGCACAATAAATAAGCTCTTTGTAATGTAGCTTTAATTCCTCTATAATTCTCCAGGTTCATTAGAGTACACAAGCATGTGAAAGCCCTTTTTGCTGTTTTCTTCATAGAAACCTGCTATTCCATGAAAGTGTTTGACTGTTTTACAGATCAGGGGCAAACTTACCTGCTGGAGTGGGCAGCTTTGAGCACTGGTAGGACAGTGCTGCAGCCAGACCTGGGCCTTGGCCAGCCAGGCTCTGTGCATTGGGCTTATGACCACTGGCGCTTTCCACTGGGGGTGGTGCAGCAAGGGGTCTGGGAACACCAGGCCTCTTTGGCTTGGCGACAGCTACACAGAGCCTGGTCTGCAGCAGCTGAAGGGTCCTGATTTTCCATAGTCCTTGGGCTTGGACACCTAAGCTCCTAGATTGCTAACATAAAGCTTGACAGGGCTGGCTGGGTCGGGGCCCTGTGAGCCCAGACTGGGAGTTTTGGAGAGACCGAGCATCTGTGCCGGCTCCTTGGTTAGGTTACTTAGCATTGCTATGAAGTACGAAGGACGCAAATCCATGTAAAAGTATATCCTGGAGGCATGCCGGGATTCATGCTCACGGACTCCATTTAGGTTATCCAGACAAAGGCGCTGTCCGTGGAGTCAAACGATACCTGACTTCTGTGGCTCAGATCAGCACCAGCTCCTCCTCTTGGAGACCGTCAGGTGCGAGGCCCGCTCTGCTGAGGCTGGCCCTGCATGGCTGTGTGCGCATCACGCTTGTGCCTCACCAGGTCACAAGCTCTTCCAGGGAGAAGCCCCGCTCCTGATGCCTAGAGGGACCTTTATAGCATTTCTCGCAGGCCTCCCACCGCAGACGCCTGCATGTTGGCTCATCAGCATGGTTAGCAACCTTGGCATCGAGGCTGCCTGCGGGGCAGCGACCACACGTGGCACAGAGCATGTTGGGCCTTTCTAGGGTCAGCTAGGACAGGGTCCAGAGCTCTGAGCACCTCGGCCAACTTGAGATAAGTCTTTGTGTGGCAGCAGTGTGCCAAAAAAAGAAATTCTATTTATTATTGGCATGAGGGTTTGTTTTTGTTCCATCGTAGTGACAGAGTCGGGTGTGCTGACCACAGCCCTGAGGAAGCCCCAGGCCGGGCCCCATCCATGGGGCCAGCAGGAGCAGCTGGCTGCAGACAGGACTTGGGTTTCTAGCACCTGGAAGCATGCCAGAATGCCTGTCCTGGGCTGCTGCTCACAACTAGCATCCTCTGTGTCCTGCAGGTAACTAAAGCAAGGGCCGTGCCCGTCTTCAGAGAGCCCGGCTGGGGTGTGGCACCGCCCGCACACGGTTTTCCTTGAAGACGAGTTAACGGAGGAAGAAGAAGTAAAGGGAGAGGAGACACAAGGATGGGGAGCGCCGCGTGACTCCCGCTTCCTGCCTCTCTCATCCCGTGACCTTGGATTTTGTGGGGCTTTTCTGGGTAGGGCTGAAGGTTCTAAAGAAGCACACATTCCCAATCCCTGACCCAGGCACCGTGCACAGAAGACACCATTGCACCCTTCAGGTGACACAGGCGTTTCACCCAGGTGGCTCCTGGGCTCTTGGTTGAGAAGCGCTGGTGTGGGCCAGCTGTCCTCCGTGCAACGCGCAAGCATGTTAGGGCTGGCCTGAAAGACACAGCCTGTGACCCTAGTAAACTCCCCTTCATTCTGAGTCCCCGTGCCCCCTCCCAGCAGGAGGTACACATTCCATGGTAGGGGAGGCTGATGCCACCCCGCCAGGACTTCCTGTGCTTGTCCCCTCTTCAGACTGAGCCTGTCCGTCCCATGTGACGGCTTCACTCTCTGTCCTCTGACTCACGCACAGTCCCTGCCTCATAGTGGGCTCTTCCCGGACCTGTAGCCACCTGATTTAAAAGTTGGGAAATGCGAAATCACACGGCGAGGGCTTTACCTATTAGCTTTAGGAGCTCCACGACCTCCATCATGGACAAAAGACCCAACTGGTGAAATGCACGCTGCACCCGCCCTCTGGCTCTGAGAGGCCAAGATTTTGCGCTGTTGGTGCTTCCTCTGCCTTCTGAGTGAGTTATTGCCCCAATTGCTCAGCGAAGCCACGGGCCCAGCTGGCTCTCAGTGGTATCCATCCTGCCACACACAAATGAGTGGTGGATTCCGGTGACTTTTCAAGGGTAACTGCGTGCTGCCAACCTGCCCTTTCTGGTCCTGGGGTTCATGGCTGGAGACCAAGGTCAGGAGAGGGGCTTCTGAAACCCACAGCTGACACAGCATCATGGCCACGCAGTTCCTCACGGTGCATTTTAGATTCAGTATACAGAGAGGTGACATTCTGCTTTGGCTTACTTGGAAATTCCAACTGACAACCTGGATTTGCTTTTCAAGGAGTGTACAGGCTCGGGAAGTCAGGTCTGCGCTTTCGGGCTGCAGCAGTGGAGGAGCCTCACGGCTCAGGATGTCTGGTGTCCTTGGTCTCTGGCTTCTGTCTGCTTGCCGGGGGCCTCTTAACTCAGAGATGCTCTGCCCTTACTCTCAGAAAGCACAGGCTGTGGGGATGCAAATATTTCTTGTTGCTTTGGGGAGTGATGTTGCCAACCCAACAGATTTTGGGTTTGGCCAACTTGCTGTTCATTGCATCAGAGCCCCGGGTTCCTGGGTGCAGGTGATCTCCACGCTGTGATGGCATCATCGTCGTATTCCCTGGTTAGGACTGCTCTGTGCAGGTGAGGCGGGAGGTCAAGTTGGGAGGGCTCTGCATCTCTGCCTGAGCTGGGGAGCATGCATCGGTGCTCAGGAAAGTGGGGCTTCAGCAAGATGTCATAGTCCTGGGGATCCTAAGCAAAGCCTGGCTATAGCAGTGCTAGCTCGCAAAGCTGGAAGGACGTGCAGAGTTTGTCTGGAAACCCAGCTTCCAATTGACCCCCAATAGGGTTTCAGTATTGATCTGAGATTTCAATAGTGAGAATCTGGAATTTTGTCAGAAATTCTGGTTATTACAGAACCACAAGGGAACAAGCAGGAGACACTCGTGGTCCCCACTGGCCTCTGCTGCTGGAGGGGAACCGTGTTGAACTTGGCCTTGAGCTCTGAGGCCGAGTCCTCTTTGGACACCGTCTCAGGACCAACAGCAAAGCACCGACCTGCTCTTCCCTTCTCTTTTTTTCCAAAGCTTTTCCTGTTGCCACATGAGCTCCTTGCTATCGGTACAGTGGACACAAGTTACAAAGCCAACATTGGATGAGCCAGCTCATACCCAACGCCTGGTTGGCGTAGTGTTCACGTGAGATGCCAAAGTTGCTGTGAACGGGACAGTGGGTGGAGAAAAAGCGTCTTTCAATGTGTTTGTTTAAGTCACTGAGACAGCCTGCGAGGCAGGACCCAGCCCTACACAGAGCAGCTGGTGAGGGGAGGCCCAAGTCCCAGGCTGCTCTGTCTTCAGAACCGTGTGAAGTTAGCTACATGTCTCTGCTCTGTGACCAAGGGCCAGGAACCAAGACATCCCCCAACACAGGGTCATGAGGATCACAAAAGACAGGGGTCCAGAGTGCTTGGCATATATGGTAGTGCACAAGGTGCACAGAGAGGCCCGTGTAGTCCCTGTGGCTTCAGCAAAGATGCCCTTGCCCCACATTCCTGGAATCTGGGCCCTGGGGAGGGGCCCTGAAAGTCAGTGTGTTGTGTGACGTGGCTTCCGGTTGACGGGGGCACATGCTGCTAGGCAGCTGCTGCCTTCGGTGGCCACCCAGTCCCAGGACTCTTGAGTGCCTCTCCATCGTTGCGGCCACTGCTTATCGCCATCCCTGGGACGCAAACTCACTTCCTTAGGAAAGAGCCCTGCCACGAGCTTCAAAGTGGGGTCTGACAAGAGGAGATGGAGTCAGGGCCGGGCTGAGCCGTGCCTTGGTAGAGGCATGACAGTGTCCAGGCTGCTCAGATGGTCGCTTTGAGGAAGTACTTGGCGTGGTGCTTCCCAGGGGAGACAGCGAGGACGCTGTGGTGTCCTCGTGCTTCTGAGCTCTGGATCTACAGCTGCTGGCTTCCAGAGGAGTCTTGCCCGTGGGAGGATGTCCCAGGAGCTGGAAAGGGTCGCTTGGCATCTGTCATAGTGGTTCTATGACATAGTGGTTCTGTCACTGTGACAGAACTTCACAGCAAAGTGCACTGATGTTCCTGGACTAGGAGAAGCGTTCCTTTAGCCCGGATCCCAGGGTCTGCCAGATACCTCCGGGGCACAAGTGCCTGCCTGGCAAATGCAGGACCGTGAGTTCGAACCCTGGTACTGCAAAAAAAAAAAAAAAGTTTGATCTCCAGCCTGCTGTGTTGGCCCCACCCGGAGGGTGAGGGGGTTTGCTGAGATGGTGATTGAGACTGGGTGTGGTGGCACACGCCTGTAATCCCAGCAACTGGGAAGCTGAAGATAGGAGAATCATTATAAGTCAGGTCTGTGAAGTGAGACCCCATAGACCCCATAGACCCTGTAGACTGTGCACTAAAAAAGAAAAAAGAAATCAGTGGGGACACAGGCCCTTGCGCTGAAGGGTGCATCCTTCTTGTGGGAAGCACGGCCTGTCTGGGGGAAGGGAGGGGCCGTCAGTTATGGGGACTTGTGTGTTCCTTTACACCATCCACATTTCTCTCTAGACCCTTGACCTGACGTGCAGTCCGGCTCCCACAACCCAGGGATGGCTACAGCCATGTCTTCTGTGTTTTGCCCCAATACACAGTGTTACCCCCTTTCCCAAGCATTGGCTGTGGGGTTACACAGAAGCCCAGGCCCAGCGGACCGAAAGGAGACACTCGCAAACACCTGCGCTTGGCCGCAGGGCCGTCTGTGATCCCCAGTGTTTCCATTTCCTCCCAAATAAGGGCGCCATAGTGCTGGGTCCGGCCCACTGTGTCACCCTGGCAGTTAAAGGCTACCGGGCAAGGGCAGCCTGCTCTGCTTCCGCCCTGTGCTCAGAATTATTTGGGAATCACAAAACTCGGGAACCACTGTTTCTCTGAGGTCCACCTGGCAGCAAGCACCCAGTATCTCTCTCTCTCCTCTCCTACCTTGGCCTTTTCAACCCATCAAATCAGTGGACTGGGCTAACAGCCCTGGTTTGGAAGGACATGTCCTCTCTTGTTGTGGAATGCTGGAGCCAAGACTTGCTGGCATCAAAGAAGCTGAGGTTTCCTAATTAAAAAAATAGTATGCACAGAAACGAAAGTGCCAGGCCTCACGGAAACCCGCGGTCTTCTTCCAAAGCCAGCGCTGTGAGACTCCACCTGGCTCAGCAGCGTCTGTGCTTGTCTCTAAGCCATCCTGCTCAAGTGTGGGTTCTGTAAAGCTGTTTCCATTCCCACCTCTTGAGAGGCACAAGGGTGTATCGGGCAGTGCAGGCTGTGCACAGCTGGAAAGGTGTGAGCTGATGTGCGCCCTGCTCTGCGACCTCCCCAGGACAGGTCACCACAGTGGCCCAGCCTCTGCAGGCTGAGACAAGAACCTGCAAAACCCCACGGGCCATCTCAGAGCCTTAGACTTAAACTGTTCTTCTGAAAGCAAAGTGCTGTGCCAAGCAGGAAGTTTTGATAAGTTATATAAATGAAAGGTTTTTTTTTTTTTTTTTTTTTTTTAAGAAATATAATTAATTAATCAATTGGTACAGGGTCTTAGGGCCAGCACAGCATGTGATATTGGGGATTGAACTTGGGTCCTTGTGTCTGCCAGGCAGGCAGACTGTCTTCTTCCCAGTCCTGTAAATAAAAGTTTTTTTAGAAGGTGAAGTTTGGAAGTCCTTAAGGAGCATTAACGAGCTCTGCCCCTGGGGCCAGGCCTTCAGCACAATGTGGTAGTGTGCACCGGCCCTGTGCAGAGCTGGTCTTCATGCTGCCGAGTCTCCTCGGGCTGCGGAGACGGGTGCCACTGACGGCTGCAACTCTGAGGGTGCACGGGGTGCGGGGATGGCGAGCAGAAAGGGTCCCGAGGACTGGGGTGCAGGTGCCTCGGCAGGTCTCCCTTGGCAAAGCTGTTGGGGCAGGGTGTGTGTTGCCACAGAGAGGGCACTGCCCAGGAGCTCCTGCTTCAGCGACTGCTGAAATATGACACGGTGAGGCAAAGAGAAGCACGCCAGGTCGCACCCCTCCCGGTCTCAGAGGGCTGCTCTCCTTCTGCCAGAAGCACAGCTTGAACTGAAAGGCAGTTCTTGAGCCTGGCTGTGGACTTGGTCAGTACTTTCCTGGTTAGCCTGAAGGGTTGGACCCTGACCCTGAGCTGAGCTGCCCTGTTGTGGTCATCTGTCCTTCCTGAGGACTTCTGTGGTCGGGTGGACCTAGCAGGTGACAGGAGCTGTGGGACTCAGCCTGTCCTGCCAGGAAGAGTGGATAAGAGAGCAGGGCACCTATGAAATCCAAGATGGCACTGGGCCTGCTGTGGGGCCTGAGCTGAGGAGGAGGCGGCGGAGGAGGAACAAGAGCTGAGCCACCCCAGCATGGGGAGATGTGGGAGAGGTAGAGCCTGGGAGGGAGCGTGACAGCTTGGTGTCCAAGTGTGGGAGCGTGAGACGCGCGAATTGGGAAAGAGAGTGAGTGTGAGCACGGGGATGTGAGAGGGAGAGGGAATGGCCGTGAGTACAAGTGCGCCTGTGCGAGGGTGGGAGTGGGGCCGTGTGGCCAGACTGTGTGGCACGAGGGTGAGTGAGACTATTAGAGAGTGAAGCCGTGAAGGTGCGAGACGGTGCTGAGGGCATGCGTGGCTCTGAGTGTGTGAGTGTGAGCGGGTGGGGCATAGGAACGAGGGTGAATGTGAGGGCGTGCGAGTGGGAGTGGTCCGATCCTTCCGCCAGGAGCCCCGCGCGTGGAGGCCCCACGCGTCTTGTCCAGGGCCGCCCTGTAGTCCGTGCCACTCGTCCTGCCACCACGTAGCCCATCGGGTGCTAAAATGAACTCAAAACGGACCAGATACCTAAATGTTCCAACACTCACCCTACTGGCAGGTACAGTGGGTGCCACTTGTGGAGATGTAGGCGCAGGCCACTATTTTCTGAACAGAGTCCCAGGGGCGCAAGCGGTAGACCTGGAACCGACAAATGGGATTATGTCAAAGTACAAAGCTTCGCCCAGCAAAGGAGGCAACCAACAGACCTCAGAGACGGTTGACAGAATGGAAAAGAAATCGCCCGCTATTCCTCAGAGGGCCAACATCAAGAGTCTATGAAGAACTAACAAACATTAGACCTCCAGGTAAGTAACTCAATGAGTAGCCATGATTCAGACGTACAGAAGTTGAGTGAATTTTTTTTGGTGGCACCAGGGATTGAACTTGAGACGTACAGAAGAGTGGCCAAGAAATACGTGAACAGTGTGCTCATCATCTGTGGGACCCTTGCTCTAGGAGCGCTCTCCCTGCCCATGTAAGTGGGGAGGAGGACAGGTCCCCATGGTCAGGTTCAGATGCAAGGCCGGGCGCGTGCATGAGCAGCTGTGGCCGTGTGCCCCTTTGCGTTCTACACTCAGCACCAAGTCCTCTGGTGAGTCTGAAAGCACTTCTGTCCTGGGGGCTGCAGTGCCGGCTGAGGAAAGGCCCACGGGAGCAGCAGCCCAGGTCCCCGTAGGCTGGTAGCGTGGAACCTGGAGTGTGTAAGTGAGGCCGTGAACAGGAGCAGTGGTGGCTTCCAGAACTCCACACAACCAGTGTGTTCGAGCACTGGAGCTGGGTGGTGGTGGGCAGGGCAGAGACTGCAGGTTCCAGAGTAGGGCTCTCTCTGGCCCTGCTGCCCAGGGTTCCTGTAACAATTCCCAAGAGCTGATGGGACAGCACTCCTGTCCAGATTCCAGCAACTGGAGGGGCCATCTCATCTGACCGTCATCTTTTTCTGTGGCTTGTGTCTGTTCTGCAAGCTGCATCTTGTTTGCCAGGCATGAGGTCTTATAAGTGTGGACTGGATACTCATGGAAGGTTGAGGGGTCTGAGGGCCGGGGACCAGAGTGTCTTCCCTAGGGCTCCGAGCTGGGGGCAACAGGGAGGTATGAGTCCACTGCCACCATTGTGTGCTTCCCGTGGCAGTCACATCTGACCCCCAGACAGGGTGCATTGTTAGCAATGATACATGGGGATGCCACGTGGGCTGGTTTCCCAACAGGCAACTCGGAGGCATAGCTTGTTTCCCATGGCCTCACAGGAAGGAGCTGCAGTGCAGCCTGAGAAGAACCTCTCATTCCTGTAGGAGGCCGTGGCAGCTGTGTGCTCTGGGTACGTGGTCCTGGGACTTTGCAGAGGGGACCACCTCTGGATAACAG
>PVJA010027004.1:0-27500 GCA_004027025.1 Myocastor coypus | reverse complement strand
TTCTACTTGATGTGGGTCAATAAGGTTCAAGAACATGCTGGCAGGTGGATACATCAGGACTCAGGATGTCGACACAGGCAAGTGAGCACTGAGCACCACACTGAGAGGTCCTTGCTTGTTTAATCTTTCTAATAACCCTCCTGGGTAGGTTTTCCTCATCCCTATGAGAAAGATACAGAAACAGGCTGCTAGAGGTAGAATAGCTTGTCTAGACACACAGTTAGGAAGCGGCAGATGAAAAAACCAAACTTGTTCTACCTGGCACCAGATGCCCCGTTCTTCCCACTCCACCGTGCACGCCTTGATGAGCATGCTGACTCATTCAGCAAGTTATGTAAGCTTGTAAATTACACTGAGATTCCCAGATAATGTGACTGCAAAAAGGAGAACAAAGCTTGGAGCAGCTGCAGAAGCACCACAGGAGGCACTGTGCAGTCGGAAGGGCCTCTGCAGAGCAGTGCAAGGGACAGAGCTGCACCAGCAGGGGCCAGACCAGGCTGATCCATCGTCTGTCTGTCTGTTTCCCTCCCAACCTGTTCTGTAAGCAAACAGAGTTTTAATGCTACATCTGCGAACATAGATACCTATCAGTTCAAGAGGAAAGGCCAACCTAAATTCCAGCTACCTGCAGATGGGATGCCAAGGCTCAGGACAGCCACCTTCATTGGGGAAGTAGAAAGCCTGGCCTTTAACTTCTTTCACATACCACCCTTATGTGCAAGAAAGTGTCACAGTCAAGTTCGCACATTGAAAAGTGATCCCAGCCTCTACATGGGGGAAGGGCTATGCAGTAGCTGCTGTCAGGACCTCAGCCATGTTTCCTCCTGTTCACCACTCCACAGCAATGACCAGTCATTCTTGGGTTCTGGCCTGGCCACCTGCTCAGCCTACACAGCAGAGACCAATGTCAGAGGGGCTCATGCCCTTGGAACCAGCTCTCAAGCACTAGGGGTGATGGGTTCAGGGATATGCCCTGCAGGTTCCTTTCCTGACCATGGAGCTGACTCTGAGTCATGCTCCATACTGTCTTCCTGAGCTTCTCGGTGGATGCAGCTGTTGGGCCTATGTGTTGATAATGCACCTTGCATTGTCCTCCTTTCCTCATCTCCCTTCTCACTTCTAGACTTAGCTCTCAGTTTTCCTAGAATCACCTCCCAAGTAAATCATTCAGGCAGGTGTTAGCCTCAGGTCCTGCTTCTAGAGCCCAAGTGATGACCACTTATTACTCAGTGCACATTCGAGCAATGGGCTTGGGCACAGGAAACAAGTGAGAGTGGATGGGGTTGCATGTGTGAAGGAGAGTCACCTGGAGATTCAAGACTTTAAAACAAGAAATTTCTCCCACTGAATAGCAAAAGTAGCCCCACTTAAGTTACACTAAGGACTTAACTAGGCATTGGCTAAGGATGTGAATAAATATTTCCCCAATGAAGACCTAAAAATGGCCTATAGAGAGATGGAAAAATGGTCAATATCACTCATTACTAGAGAAATACAAATCAAAGCCAGAATGGGATGTCATCTCACACCTCTCAAGATGATATTAAAAAAAAAAAAAAGTGTTGATGAGGATGTGAAGGAAATCAGAATACTTGTGCACTGCTGGTAAGAATGTAAAATGATGAAGCCGGTATGGCTTTTCACATAGATCAAGCAATCTGACTTCTTCTTTTAAAAAATAATTTTTATTTTATTTATTATTTTTTTCTTGTTTCAGAACCTTTGTTTGTTTATTCACTCATTTTTTATGGTCGACTTAGCCCGCCCCGAGGACAGGGCTGGCGCAGCATGTGGTGCCGGGGATCATACCGCGGTCCCTGAAGCCGCCCAAGCTTCCTCAAGCAGGTGCTTTAGACCCCTGAGCCATCCCGCCAGGCCCCAAGCAATCTGACTTCTGATATTTATCCAAGAGAGCTGAAATTAGGGTCTTGTACTCTCATGCTCCTTTTTTTCTTTTTGAGAATTTTTTATTTTATTTATTTAGTTTTTTCTTGTTTCAGAACCTTTGTTTGTTTATTCACTCATTTTTATGGCCGGCTCAGCCCGCCCCGAGAGCAGGGCTGGCGCAGCATGTGGTACCAGGGATTGAAGCTACCCAAGCTTTCCCAAGCAGGCACTTTAGACCACTGCGCCATCCCGCCGGACCCCTTATGCTCCTTTCAGCACTAGTTATAATAGTCAAGATGTGAGACCAATTTAAATGGCCTTCAACAGATGAACACCCCCCCACACACACACATACACATATGTTGTATGTAGATTGTGTACATATACAGTGGGACGCTCCTGGTAAGAAGGAAGGATATTCTGCAATATGCAGCAATGTGGATGGAGTTTTAAGGTCATTATGCTAAGTGAAATAAAGTCACTGAGAGATAAATACTGTATGGTTCCATTTATATGAATATCTAATAGTCAAATTCTTAGAATCAGGGACCTGGGGGGAGAGAAATGGGAAGATACTGACAGAGAACACTATGCTTCAGTCAAGAAAGACTGACGAGCTCTATAAAGATCTGCTGTACAACACCATAACTATAGTACAAAACGATGTGTTTCTAAAATTTTGCTAAGGGGGTAAATATCACATCAAATATTACCAAGATAAAGCAAAATAAAATTTTAAGGGAGTGGTAAGAGAAAAAAGAAGGGGAGAGAAGACTCTATAAAGACTCTGAGACTGGCTTAAGCTGTAGGGTTGATGCTGATGCCTTAAACTGCACCAGAGAACACATCTGAGTGGCAAGAAAATAAATCCAATTTCAGCTATGTGGGATAAAGTAGAATCAGGCTGACATCATCTGCAAAAGTGCAAGTGCCTCTTTGCCAAAAGCATCTTCTAAACCTCTTACCACAGTGCTTGAAAGTCTGTATTACTCATTCTTTAGCTTGCTTTCTCCAGAATTCTATTTTTAAAATTTCACTGAGATTATTAGTACTTTTGTTATGTGTGATAATAGCATGTGGTTAGATAGGGAAAAAAATCTTAACTACCAGAAATACATGCCAAGTACTTAGTAGGTAAATTAAATCACTGTGAAGGGTTACTTTGTGATAATCCAGCAAAAATGAAAAGTAAAGAGTGGATGGAAGGAGATGGATGGAATGATATTGGCAAAATACTTGAAATTGTAAAAGCTGATGAATAAATATGTAGATTTGTTATACAATTTCCTCTAATTTTGAGTTTGAAATTTTCCACAATAAAAAAAGTTACCTTGATATTTTCAGAACGTTCCTTGGAGGATCTTCTGCCCAGATGTCTTTAATGTTTGTGCAAAAATCCAAAAAAAGCATGTCTTAAAATCATTGCATTTTATATACTTAGAATATCTAGAAGAAAAGGAGGCTGGTTCTTTTAAGAAATAGATTGACAGAAGCTGAATTGACAGAAGCTAAAATAGAGAAGAAATCAGTATTCAAGTGGAAAATGTCACATAATGTTGATTTTTTTTTTTTTTTTTTACCACTGTTGAGTATAAGAAAGCATCTGATGTTTCTAGCATGTCCTACAATGATGGTATTGGAACCTGGAGACAGACATCTAAAGGTAATGGTGAAGATGCGCTCTTCCAAAGACACAGAGGCAAGGCTTCTTTCTTCTTTTCCTTTTTATTCCATGAGGCTGCAAACCTGCTGGCTGGTGCGCACATTCAGGATGAGTCTTCCCTCTTCAGTAAGCTTATCACTCAGTCGCACACAGAACTGTGTTAAACCAATTAGTTGGGCATATTTTTATTCAAGTGAATACCACAGTTAATAATCACACTCACACCTTAATATATTGAACAAAGCTCACAAGTTGAACTCTATAAATGACACAGTATTTCAGAGACCAGACTTGGGAGGCATTTTAAAAAACTTGAGTCAATCTAGGCAAAAAGCTCAACTGCATCTCTTGGAGAACTTTTCTCCAATGTTGTATTACACCCATCTACACGTAATATATGCAGTGTACTTTAGCAGGTGTAGTGGTTTTTTCTAGTTGACTCCAAAATGGAGAGATTGAGTATTTGTCATGTAGAAACATAAAATTTCACAGCTTCATTGAATAGATTTTAACCAATATTGAAGCAAAAAATATACAAAGTTCCAATATAATCTAACTAGCTGTAAGACCTGCTTCCTGGCATAGATTCTGCAGTGAACATGTCTAATGGGAAATAACTCGCTCCTGAAAGAGAAGGGAAAAACTAATACAAAATTGCCTATTATACCAAATAGGATAAAAGAAGTAGGCTGCATATTTAGGAAAGAAAATTGTCTCTTTTCGGGACTTTCCTAAAAAAGCTTCCAGGAGATGCAAACTTTGAAGTGGAGCTTGATGAACATGAGAATTCAGGCAGCCATAGACAACAGGGAGGGTGTAGAATAGCAACGACAGAAGGAAAAATAGCATTGAGCAAAAGACAAACTTTTTGTCCCAAATTTCAAAAATGAGCATGGCACATGGCCTACTCATGTGTGTGACATGGAGGCAGAGTCAAAAGGAGAGCTATAGATACATTTACTTAAAATCTCACTTCAAGATGAGGAGAGGCAAGATGATTTATTCACCACTGCTATTATGTACCAAATGTTGTGCTAGTTTTGGGAGATGGATGAGTGAAGTCTGGTGTGGTCTTGGTTTTCAAACAGCCTATATTCTAGTGATGGCCAGGGGACAGAGTTTAGGTAAATAATAAGAGATGTAAAATTAAGATTGCAATTAGTGTTATGAGGAAAGGGATATAGGGCTATTACATTTCAAAAAGGGATCCGATCTAATTGGTTAGTTAAGGGGCTATGAAATGAGTTTTGAAGGCCAAAGTATAGAGGAGTGTTGGGGAACCTATGGCATGTGAACTGTAGGTGACACCTTCTCCGTCCCATGCAAGCCAGGTTACCCCAGCATCATCCCAGCAGCTGAATATCAGATAACAGCATATTTAAGGACCATACAAATGCTCTGAAAGGAGATTCACCCCAGCAACCAGGCCTGGCGCATGAGTGAGACTACCCTGGAACCACTGGAAACTCATTCAACCCAGCAACCAGGTCTGGTATGTAAGTGAGACTGCCCTGGGGTCTGCTGGAAACTCATTTGACCCAGCAGCAAAGCCTGGTATGTGAGTGGACCTTCATCCATCGGATAGGCCCAGTGTGATAAACTGCTACAGAACTCCTTGCAGAGAGACTAGAGACAAGGCCCACCCAGTGAAAATAGATTTTCAGACCTTAAAGACACCATTGCAGCTAGTAAACAGGTAAGAAAAGATCTCTTAAAAACAACTATGAGGCTGGGGAGATAGCTCAGCAGAATAAGTGCTTGCCTGCCAAGTGCAAGGTCCTGAGTTCAATCCCCAGTACTGGAAAAAAAAAAAGGAAAAAAACTGTGATGCATGAAAGAAATAATTCAACATCTGCAAGATGATGCAAAGATGAACAACATAAGATTAATAGGCATCAATGAGAAAGGAGTCTGTACAAATGATCTAAAAAGAATATACGCAGAAGTAATAGCTGAAAATTTCCCCAAAAATGGGAAAACAATTTAACATTCAGGGAACTGAAGCACATAGAATTCCAAATAACATCAACCCAATTAAAACTACACCTAGACATATAATAATTAAAATCCCAGAAATTCAGCACAGGAACAGTATACTAAAAGCCGCTAGGGAAAAGAAACATATCACATTTAAAGGAAAACCCAAGCTGGGCATAGTGGTGCATACCTGTAATCCCAGTGCTTGGGAGGCTGAGGCAAGAGGATTGGTGTGAGTTCAAAACCAGCCTGGGCTACAAAAGTGAGCTCAAGGCCAGCCTGAACTGCATAGTGAGACCCTGTCTCAAAAAGACAAATACATAAATAAATAAAAATAAAGGAAAACCCATTAGAATAATGGCAGATTTCTCCTTGCAAACCTTAAGTTAAGAAGAGCATGGAGCAAAATACTTCGTCTTACAAGAAAACAAATTCCAGCCCAGACTGATATACCCTGCAAAACTCTCTTTCAAGTTCAATGGTGAAGTGAAATACTTTCAGGACAAAGAACAACTAAAGAATTTTATGATGATAAAGCCAGCCCTACACAGTTTACTAAAAGATATTCTAGAGAGGGATCAAAATGATCATGACTCCATGAAGAAGAATGGAAAGAACCCCCCAAATAGGGCAAACAATTAAACACAGGATAAAAAGAGGTATACAAGAGCAGTCTTTCATCTATTCTTTTGTAAACAACAGCAAAATATGTCCATCAGCATATTCTACAAGTGGACGTTTGCACCCTAAGTGTCGTGATTCTGTCTGGTTCTACAGGGTGGATATCAAGGAAATAGCAGTAGCTCAGTCCCACAAGTGACACCTGACCACCAGTAAGCGTCATGGACACTGTCTATATCCACAACATACTAGAACTTAGTGTGCTATCCTACCCCCAAACTATTAGAAGTTCTGATCATATATTTGCCATTTCAGTATTTATGTTATGTTTTATTTAGTAATTCTTTACTACCATGGAAACTTTTTCTTAATTGATATCTTTGTATATAGTAACCTATTCAAATACTATGTGAATACTCTGAATTGATTACAGATTCATACATATGACACACACACACACACACACACACACACACACACACACACACAGAAAAAATGCTCAGAAAGGAGCAGTGTGACCAAGTGATGATGTCATGACTCCCTAGACACAACTCATCTGAACTTTCTCACTGATGGCCATTGTGCCAAGGAATATATACATATTATATGTATATATATTTTTTCTTGGACTAACTTTGAGTAAGACTTTAACTCTGAGAAACTTGATATCTAAGATTTAGCAAAGAGATTTTTAAATTAAAAAGAGAGGTTCTTGCAATATTGCACTGTTCCCCTAGCATTTTTGAATTTGCAGCATCATGTTTAGTTGTTTGTGAAGAATGTATGAAAACAGATTCATATACTGGACTTGCTGTGATTTTAGCTGAAGCCTCCAGGAGGTAAGAAATGCACTCAGAGTCTTTTTCAGAGCAGGCCAAAATCTGGTGGCCACTGTTTTATAGGTGTGGTGGTCTGAAAATTCAAGAGGAACCCCATCTGAGAATCACTGCCATAGACGGTTGATTTGGGGGATATTTGACTCTTTGGTGTTAGCTAATATAGTGTTAGCTATTTTTGGTGGAGGGATAGATTTGTATTGGGTGCTTCATTGTTCTTTTAATATTGCATTTTTGTAGACTTCAAGAATTGAACACTAAGGCATGACTATGGGGGAAAAAAGCAAAACTGAAAACACACTGAAAGATCATTCCAATTCATTTGAACAGAGCCATTCATGATGATTGAATGCAATGATGCAGAGTTACTTGTTCTGTGAAGTCAAGGTGTCGTGCGTTGTACATAAAATGTCAGGGGTACTTTGACACAAACAAAAGGGTACCAAACTTGGTGAAACTGAAAGAGAAGGTTTTCTGGGAGGGAAGCTGAGAAAATATCATTTCCAGGATCTTAGTTTTTGTAATCCTCCTTCTAAAACCTATTTGAGAGCTGTCAGTTTTCAAATTTAACTGTGCATAGCAAAACATAGTAAGCCCCTCTTTGATGGAGATGTGATCAAAATGGCTACATTGTTTGGGAGTAATTTTCTTTTTCACGTTTTCTCAAAGAAGGATAAAATTATACAATGTATCTCTGAAAGGTATGGTTGCATATATTCCATACTGTTAAAGATTGGGAGCTTGGCATGGTGGTCTAGTAATTACATTATTAGTACATTTAATCCTAGTGCTCAAGAGACGGATGAGTTCAAGGCCAGCTGGGGCTACAAAGTGAGCTGAAGGCCAACCTGAACAGCAGAGGGAACCCCTATCTCCAAAAGGCAGCAAAAAAAAAAAAAAAAAAAAAAAAAAAAAAAAAAAAAAAAAAAAAAAAAAAAAAGAAAGAAAGAAAGAAAGAAAGAAAGAAAGAAAGAAAGAAAGAAAGAAAAGAAAAAAGATGGAGTCCTGTGCATGGCAAGTGATGTCAGTCAGCATCTCACCAGTAACTTACACAAGGAAGCCTGTTACTCCATGTGCTTGGATGAAAGCACATATATTAATAATCATCCAAGGCTGTCAGTGATTTTGCATTATGCCTTTGATGGCATCATGAGAGAAAAGCTGGTGAAACTCATGTCCTTGGTGGAAGATATTTATAATGCTGTGATGGCAGCTTTTGTCACAAGACCTATGACCAGAAGTTATTTCAAAGACTAATGATGGGGTACCTTGCACAGTTGGGGCAAAATCTGGCTGTATACAGTTCTTTGTTAAAGAAGCACAACATTCAGTCATTTGATTTTATTGTATTATATAACAAGAATATCTTTGTGCCAGAAAAAGCAGCAAAATGTTAGATGATATTCTCAAAGATGTCACAAAAATGATAAATTATGTCATGGCTCATGCTCCTTAATTTAGATAATTTCAAGCAATTCTTGATAAGGTTCAGGCACAGTACAATAGCTTCATTATATACAATAGTGTCTAGTGGCTGAGAAGAAGATGAGTCCTGGAGACATTAGTAGACAGCTTGGGTGAAATTAAGCTGTTGCGAATGAAAAAGACAAATATATTCACAGCTCATTGATACAGTCTCATTAACAACCTCATATTTCTTACAATTTTACACTACACTTCAAAATACTGAACAACAATTATAATCTGTAGAGAAATCAGCAGAAAGGATGTTTTGGATATCAAAACATTTGGGAGAAATTTGCAGGTTGTTTTGAAAGAGATCTTGAAATGGGGAAATATTTTCCAAATCTAAAAGTGCATTTGCTGACAATCCCACAAGTCATCAGGAAATCCACAAGGAATTTTCTAGCACTGTAGCAGCTGCAAAAAGGAATTTTAGAAACCAATTTTTATAGGTCCATAAGATGGAGACAACCTGTGTTTTCTTCCTTCTCCAGATAAAACCAAACTCGAAGAAGTTAATCTTTCCTGCTTACATTGATTAGATTTTAGATATCTGGACATGAAGCTATTGGAATTGCAAGAGAGCTCTATCTGGAAAAATAAATTATATAATCTGTGTGCAACACTCAAGAAGACAGTGTGAAGGGATAACAAAGGTTAACACAATTGGTGATTCTAAAAATGAATTCCTTAATGTGTGGAATTCTTTGTCAAATAATTTTAAGTCAATAAAAGTACTTGGGATTGAATTTCTTACTTTGTTCAGTTCATCCATGCTCGAGCAGCTGTTTTCAGCTTTGAATTATATCAACTCTGATATAAGAAACAGACTTGCAGATGATGTGAGTGTTGCATGTACTGCACTTAGCCTAATGAAGACTGAGAAAGGTGTGACAAATTATCAGCATGCATACACCAGCAACAGTCACTTGAACTGCTCAAAAACATACCAAATGCAAGCCTTTACTTTGCACTGAAAAGCTATTTCTATCGTTGAAAGCTATGCTATTGTATTTTCTTTCTTTTTTTTTTTTTTTTGTATTTTCTTTTAAGCCAAAAATGAGATTTTTTTTTTTTCTAAACTAAAACCATAGTACTCAGGTTTAATTGCAGCATCATACTTGCAATAAGTAAGTGGATTTTAGGTTGCAGTTTAGGAACTCAGGCTCTAAAAGTTTGCTGTCTCTGGTATAGGGCATATGTTTAAGGTAGAATGAAAAGTAAGTCCAAAGGCCTATGGGAAAAGGGACTGAAGAGAGGCTAGTGTGTCTGGAACTCAGTGGCAAGGAGTACAGTGAAGAGGCAGGAAGCCGAATATCCTGAGTGCTATGAAATCTTGCACAGGGCCATAGGAGCATGCATATTTAAAAAATTAACACTGACTGCTATAAGGAAAGGAAATGGATGTATGGGAAGAACACAGTGGTACCTTAGGTCACAAACTTCTTTCCATGCTTCTAGTCACAAACTCAATTGAACAAGAACCAAATCAAGTTTCCCCATAAAGTCAATATTTGAGCTACCCACTGAATTTGATTCAGTCATCATCCAATTTGGTTTCTGACCAGATTCATGGAAATTTGTGAACTGAGACCACTGTAGATTGTGTTAGTCTGCCTCCTGTCACTGTGAAAAATTACCTGAGAATAACAAATTAAAGAGAAATTAGTTCATGATTTAAGATGTTTTAATCTGTAGTTAGCTGACTCCATTGCTTTATAGTCTGGAGCAATGTACAAACATGTTGGTAAAAGGGTGTGGTAGAAGAAAGCTGCTTAAATTACAGCAGCCATGATGCAGAAGCATGGGGGGAAGGAGAGGGATGGGACAGGGACAGAGAGAGGAGAGCCAAGGAGTAAAGCCAAAGGCAGAAGCAGAGGGAACACATTCTAGGGGTTGGGGTTGAGGTAGGAGAGAGAATGCTTTTCAAAGGCAAGTCCCCAGTGTCATGCTTCTTCCACGTAGGTACCATCTCTGGAAGCACCTAGTAGCTTCGGATAGACCACCAGCTGAGGACCAAGCTTTTGACACATAAGCTGATAGGACAGTACTTTACCACAATGCCTGACATTCTTTCAGCTAGGGGGATTGGACCTATTGTATGTTAAACTGACAACTTACAAGAAAATGTCACTTTATACTTTGTGGGAAACTTATTGTTCCCTTCAAATACAAATATGTGCTTATGTAAGTGACTTTAGTAATAAGAACAGACATATTCTAACACTAGGATAAAAAGACTGAAAAAGAATGCAAAATGTAATATTCATGAGCTCTTGGATATGTCTACATGACAGATGTGTTTCTAAGTGTACTGTATATTTTAAGCAGAAATCATTCTTTTTCTGGTTGGTTTGTATACAGCACACTAAATGGTTGGAATAAGCAAACCATTTTGTATGTGTTACTTTTTAATGATAAAAACAATTTACAGAAGCATGCATATCAAAATATTTTATATCACCTTCAATTCACCTTGTCTACTTGTACTCAAGGAAAAACTAAGAAACAATAATGGCATTGAGAAGTTATAATAAAATTTTATATTAGAAACAGATCAAGTAGACAAAAATGAATAAAGAAATGAGAAATTCAAGCAACATACTTACTAAACTCAATCTAATATTACACTCAATGTATATAGAATATATATATATATATATATGTGTGTGTGTGTGTGTGTGTGTGTGTATATACATCACACAACTGTTATAAGAATTGAGTATGTATAATGACAACACTGTATTCACTTTGTAACAACTCACTGAAGGATGCATGATCTATAGATTTTTTTTTTGTGGTACCAGGGATTGAACTCAGGACTTTGAGCTTCCCAGGCAGGCACTTATTCCACTGAACTATATCCCTGGTCCCTGATTTTTCTAACTGTAGGTTAAATTTCATCGAACTTATTTGTTGGGGGAAAAAAAAGCCAAACAAGACCAAACACAAAACTAACCATGTTTGAGATTTCAAAGAGGGTGTCAATAAACTTAAAAGACTAATATTATACAAAATTCTCTGGCAATAATGCAGTTAAATTAGAAATTAAAAATAAAAACATAAAGAAAACAAATCATCTTTGGAAAGTAAAGAATGTATTTCTAAGTAATACACAATTTAAGAAAAATTTATAAAAATTTTGAAATATTCAAAACTACATGAGAGAAGAGAATAGCTTTATTAGTATGTAGTACACATGAAAAAAATTTTAGAGACACAGTTAAATGAAATGCATAAATTATATGCATATATGATAAATCATAAAACAGGCTACCAAGCCATGACAAACTATGGAAGAAATCTGAATGTATATTACATATGAATGGAGGCAACCTGAAAGGTTAAGTACTGTACTATTCCAACTATTTATATTTTAGACAAGGTGAAACTAGGGAGCTGACAAAAAATGATGGCTGCTTAGGGGGTGGTGGAGGTTTGGTAGGGGAGACAGAAATGTGGAATGAACAAAGCACAAAGAATTTTCAGGGCAGTGAAAACACTCTATGTGACACTATAAAAATGGCGTCATTAAAGTTTGTGCACATATATAGAACTAAAAGCCAAGAGTGAGCCTTAATATAAACTATGGATTTGGGGTGATAATGACGTGTCAGTGTAGGTTCATCACTCTGCTGGAAAAGGATGCTAATGAGTGAGGCTGCGCACATGTATGGGAAAGTGTTATATAAAAATACCTCTGAACCTTCTTCTCCATTTTGCTGTGAATTTGAAACTGCTCTAAAAATAGGTTTTATGTTTTCATAGACAGACAGACGTCCACCAAAAGTGATGAAAGGGAAAAGAAATAATAAAAAAATTAGCAACAAAAATGCAACCATAAGTATAAAGACAGTGTAGATTAGAAAATTTATAGGATAAAACTAGAAACTCTATGGATATAAGTTTAAAACAAAATAGTTGACAAAATATAAACTATTAACATGGACTCAGGAAGAAATAGAAAACTTGAGCAAGACAACAACCATTATAGAAATTAAAGTGATAGTTATATCTCCCTTGGGAGAACAAAGAAAGATATAAGACCCAGACAATGATACAACATAATGTGCTAAGTCTTAAAGAAAAAGGATGTTCCTTTCTTATATATGCTGTTATGGATATCTGGGGTGTGGTGGGAAATCTGTTCAGCACATTTCATGGAATATACTTAAAACTAGACAAGAACAAAATAATGAAAATTATAGAGCCAATTTCCCCTTGAACATGAATGGGAAAATTATAAGTAAAATGCCCATAAACTTAGCTCACTAGCACGTTAAAAAAAAAAAAAACACATATCATGACCCAGAAGATTAACTTCAGAACATAAGCGGCTCTACTCAGAACAACTCATTAAATTTCTCTGTATTTATAGCGGATTAATAGAGAAAAAACATGTAATAGATACAAAAAAGGAGAGATAACAAATGATCAATTACAGATTCATTCACAATTTCAAAGAACAATTTGGTGAGGAATATAAACAATTTTCTTAATGAGACAAAGGGCTCTGTTAACCCTTATAACAAATACTATATTTAATGATAAAACTGAAGATTCCTATTAGAGCTGGGGACAACACAGCAGAGCCTCTATTTCTACTGTTATACAATATGATGTTGGAACCTGTAGCTAAGCCAGAAAGAAAGAGATAAAAAATAAGTGTATGATCAAGGAAAGACCTTCCTTTATATGAGACATAAATTACTACCTAGAACAATCCAAAACATTGCATAGAAAAATATTATTAACTTAAATATTGATAGTACTTCCAAGATCATTATTCAAAACTCAATAATATTTCTGTATACCAGCAACAATCAGAAAATGTAGTAGGAAAAAATCATTTGCAATAAAATCTATAATGTAACGAGGATTAATCTAATAAAAGTGGTGAGAGTTCTTTATGGAAAAAGTTACAAAACATGATAGAAGGTGTTATGGTTTATGTCTAGTTGTCCCCCACAAAACCTCATGCAATCATGGGGTGGGGACTTCTAGAGTTTGAGACTTGATCCATGATCCACTGGGATTAAGTGTTTTAGTATTGATGAGATTATGATCTGAGTACTGCTGGGAATTACAGGTGTGGTCTGAGGTGGATAGGCTAAGGCAGAGAGCCTGTTGTAATTAAAAGAGAGACAGAGAGATAGACTCATGCTGTTGCTCTGCTGCCCTGTTTGGTTGGCTGCCTCTGTCACCATTTTGTTGCTGTTCCACCACCATGAACTGGATGCTCTCTGCCCTGTTCCATTCAGCCCTGGGCCAGCCAAATATGGACTGAAACTTCCACAACCTGTGAGCTAAATAAACCTTTCCTTCCTTCATTTTGAGTGTCGAGTATTTGTCCCAGCAATGAGTAAAAAGTAACTAAGACAGAAGGAAATAAAAGTAGACCTAAATAATGATCAAGGACGGGATTGTTGATATAATAAGAATGTTAGTGCTGAAAGTTAGCTCAAGGGTGCAGCACTTGCCTAGAATGTGCAAGGCGTTGGGTTCAATTCCCCAGCCACAATATAAAGAGAGGTGAGGCTTCCAGGAGATGCAAGCAACACATCTAAAATCCAGCCAGGCAAACATTCAATCCTATAATTTCGTGTCCAGCATCTCTAGCAATCTGCTTTAAGATGTGAACTCCAAAGGACTTGAGTGAAAGAAAAATAATTCAGTCTTTTCCTGAGTCACTCTTGTTACTGTCTCTGCAGCTCTATGGCTTGGGATCTTGCTCTTGCCAGGAAGGTACTCATACCACTGAGCTATATCCCCATCCCCTGCACCTCCATGTTGATTTTCTGCTACTTGAAACAGCCTCATTCATACAGTTTGACTGCTTGGCACAACTGCATATTTAATTCTTCCGCTTCACCACACTATCCTTTTGTCCAATCAAACACAACAGCATATACCCTGTCCTTGTGATCTGTGTCCTATAAATTCTGATAAATTCTATTAGGCCATTTGTTAGAAAGCCTAAGTCTTCAAAATATGAAATATTTGATGATAAAAGGACAACTCGTGAAATTATTTATCATATAATTGCCCAGTCTGTTAGCCCTTGTGTCTTCACCATCTCTGTAAAAGCCTTGGTCATTCATTTGGAAATACCCAGCTCTCAAATGCAACGGCAATCTATTGTAAATCTTACAAAAGGTGTAATTTCATAAATTTGTTAAAAGTGAGGTTGATTTTTTTAAAAAGTGATATTGGTGAACTGTTTAGATCCACATGCAAAGTCACTAATGAAGAAGATCTCACAGACTGGGATCAGGTAACAAATGAGAAAGAAAATTAGTAAGAATGATGTTGAAGCTGGGTGTGGTGGCTCACGCCTGTAATCCTAGCACTTGGGAGGCTGAAACAGGAAGATTGATGTGAGTTCGAGACCAGCCTGGGCTACCAAAGTGAGCTCAATGCCAGCCTGAAATACATCGAGACCCTGTCTCAAAAAAAAAAAAAAAAATGATGTTGACATCAATAACTTCAAAAGGAGAAAATTTGATTTCAAGGGCTTATGAGAGCCAGGTGAGGTGGTACAAGCCTGTAATTCCACTATTCAGGAGGCCGGGACAGGATAGTTATGAGTTCAAGGCCAGCCTGGGCTACAAAGTGAGCTCAAGGCCAGTCCAAACTCTATTATCAAGACCCTGCTCCAAAATACAAAACAAAAGATGCTTAAGAGAAAAAAAAAAAAAAAAAAAAAAAAAAAAAAAAAAAAAAAAAAAAAAAAAAAACAGGGAAAACCATATTGTTTGTAAAGCCCTCCAATTCAAAGTAAAAGATAGTGAGTGATATAAAACTTATATTCTCCAATATTTAAGAAGTTAAAATTAGCACATAGCTGTTTGTAATCTAAAATGTTAGAGGTCAGCCAAATAACTCATGGGATTAAAGCACCTACAAGCAGGTACAGGGGCAGAGGGCTTCATTCCCAGGGCCTGCTGTACTGGCCCCACTCCTGGAACATGCTGAGAGGGCAATTCAGACTAGGCATGGTGGTGCACACCTGTAATCCCAGATCTTGGGAGCTGTAAACAGGTGGATCACTATGTGTCCGATCTAGCAGTGAGACCCTGAAATAGTTTACATTTCCCTCCAAGAACTACCTTGTTGATACCCAAGATCCTGATGTATATCTTTTTCCCTTGGTGACCGTAATGGAACAGGAAACGACAGTAGGGTTGAAGAAAGATACATTTCTGTTTTCTTCTTTCCTCCCTTCCCTTCCTCTTCTCTTCATTCCCCCTTCATATTTCCCCTTCCTTCCCTGCTTTTTTTACTTCTCCTTTTTTTTTTTCCTTTGTCCTTGTTTTTTTTCCTTGTACTGGGGATTGGGCCCAGCCTGCCTGATTGTTCCCCCCTTCCCTCCCCTCCCCTCTCTAGAATGACTTTCACCAACCCCCTTAGGTGCCACGGCTGTATTTCAGTTTGCAAGGAGTGTGCCTCCAAGCCCAGATAAGCTTATATTTACTGTCATTTTCCCTCAATCATCTTTTACAGTAAGATTCAATGCCTGTTTTCCCATCTGTAGCATATTTTCCATTTTTAGCACCTGAAGCATGCTAAGGACTTTAGGAAAGACTTTTTTAGCATTTTCACATACTGTTTCTTCATGAGCTTTATTTCATATCACTTTTCCCTTGAGCTACTACAGTCAGGCAACACTTATAATATTCTCTTATGAAGTATTATTTCATACTTATGAAAAATAAGCTTACATTTACATTGTATGGACTCAAAGAAGAAAGGTACAGAAAAGGTCTTCTTTTTTGCATAAGGGTGCTTGCAAGATTTGCTAGGTGCTTTGGCATTTGTTCATTAGCTTATTTAATCTTAGCAAGTTTGCTACACGGAGGTTATTATCTCCAGTACAAAGAATAAGAAATGCAGAAACATTAAATGACCTGTCTAAAGTCATGTCGTCTGGATAGACTCACACTGAAGATGAGGCCTTTGGACACCAGACCATCACACAGAACGACCTTAAGAAATAACTAGCGCAAAGAAAAAAGGCCCCAGAAAAGCATGCGCGGAAATCGAAGGGGCTGGGAAAGCATATGGCACTTGCGCAGTTCACTACTGAAGCTCCACGTCCCTCACCCGACTTCCTGCGAACGCGCAAGCGCACTTCCTAAGGCTGAAGGTCGGAAGCTAGAAGTGGGAGGGGCGAGGACTCAGCGTTGCGCAAACGCAGTTGTGCGTTGGGGGGGCGCAAGATGGCGTTTCCGAAGTATAAGCCGGCTCGTCTGGCTACTCTTCCCACTACCCTCGACCCCGCTGAATACAACATATCTCTGGAAACCCGGAGAGCTCAAGCCGAGCGCTTGGCCATAAGAGCCCGGCTCAAACGAGAGTATCTGCTCCAGTACAACGACCCCAAACGCCGAGGGCTCATCGTGAGTGGGGGGCCGGCCGGGCGGGACGCGGGGGCCGGAGGCTGCGGTTCCCGCGCTGGACTGCCGGCGCCACCGGGGACCGCGCGGGGGCAAGAGTCCCCAAGGCGCACCCACGATGCAGGCCCGCTCCACAGCACGGAGCTCAGGTCACGACTTTAGCCCTTTGACCTTGCTCAGAGAACTACCAGTCAAGAAGGGACTCTGGGCTCAACTCGGTTTGAGCGCTGCCTAGAACACCTCTTTCCTGGCCAGTCTTGAGAAAGTTGTCTGACTCTGCTTAGCCCCCGTTTTCCTCTCTGAAAAATAGGCACAAAATAGTACTTTCATCGCGTGACTCTGTAGATTTATAAATAAGACGTGTGCCTGAACTAGCACTGACTGGTTCAGGCTTGTAACCGGCGTATTCAGACGAGTCTCTGTCTCAGAATAATTTGTATTATTAAAGAAAAAACATTTGTATACTTTTTGGTTCACAACCCCTAAAGATAACTACTATCCTGGTGGGAATATAGTGATCCTTTTTTTTTTTTTAAGACCCCGCCCCTACCCTCAAGTTTTAAATTGAAAGGAGGCTAAAAGGCAACTTATTGGCAAACTATGAACTTGGACAACTTAAGTCTCAAAATCAAGGTTTTTAAATGTGCTCATTGTGAAGTTAAATGACAGTAACACTCCCAGCGGATAGTAAAAACCTTGTAAGTTTCTGTTTAACAAGTGTGCTTTTTGATAAGTTTTCTGTGCAAAAGCTTAAGTATCTCAGATCAGATGTTTTTTAGAAAGACTAACCAGCAGTTAAGTGTTTTCTAGGAAGTTTTGGAAAGTGTGAGGACTGAAGTATTACAGTGTGCCTGACACTTGCTAAGCCCTGAGTATTTTTATTCAAATATCACATCTCTTTTTTTTTCAGAACCGGGAATCAAACTTAGGACCTTGCACTTGCCAGGCAGGCACTTGTGCCCCTGAGCTATCTCCCCAACCCTAAATGTCACATCTTTTGAAAAAATGAGAATGCGATATGGGCAGGACATAGATCGTACAGATACATTCATTAACAAATCATGGAGCTGAATTTTAACTCTAATGTGTGCTACAGGCCACAGTATTTGTTGTTACTACTTTGCTG
This sequence comes from Myocastor coypus, assembly GCA_004027025.1. NCBI lineage: Eukaryota > Metazoa > Chordata > Mammalia > Rodentia > Myocastoridae > Myocastor > Myocastor coypus. Next base: position 9,530 of record PVJA010027004.1, on the reverse strand, counting down.
TCCAGCTAAAACATTTTTTACCTCACATATCCATTATATACATATGCACATGATCAAGTTTGATGTGCTGGATGATATGATGAGGTTGAGTGGATCAGTCAATGTTAGGTGCAAATCTCACATTTTTTTATTTCTCAGCCCAGTGACCCAGAGAAGTTTCAGTTTCCTCATCTGTAATACTGAACAATACTTGCCTTTTTATTTCCATTAATTAAATTTGTGGCACAACCATTTATTAATCAATACATGTAAATTCCCTTGCTTAATTTTTTGGAAAGATTGATTCAGTAGTCAGTAATTGTTCAGGGTCTTTTACTGGCCTATTTTGGATTTTGAGATAACAGTAGAGGGCAAAGCAGGCACATGTCTGTGTTTCTGTAGGTAGAACTACAGTAAATTAAAATAAATCTTGAGCTGGGGATGTAGCTCAGTGGGAAAGTGCTGATCTAGTTTGTGTGAGGCCTTGGGTTCAATCTCAAGCTGGAGAAGAAAGCAGGTATAAGGGCCTCAAGGCAAGAGTGTGCCTAGCTAGTTGGTACAGTACTGGAAGCCATTGTTGTTAAAGTGAAGAAGGCCGAAGGCAGAATGGGAAAGGAGGAAGTCCTGAGACTGGATCGTACTGGGCCTTGCTGGTTATGGCAAGGATTCTTACTGAGAAGGGAGTCTTGTAGTTTGGGTTTTTAAAAGGCATCTCTAGTGGCTCAGTGGAGAACTGAATATGAGGGAGCCAGGACATGAGAAGAGAAATTAATTAGTAGGAGACTTATAATGACCTCTTGTTGATGACAGAGGAATTGGAAAGAAGTGGTTAGTTTTGAATAGGTGTAAAAAAATAGAGCCAGTTGGCTTGCAGTAGTGAATGAGTATGTAGTGAATGAGAGAAAAAGTTGAGAATGACTCCATTTTATTTTATTTTATTTTATTTTAAGCAGTACTGGAATTGAATCCAAGACCTGCACACTGAGTTTTACCCTCAGCCCCCTTTATTTTTAATTTTGAGGTGTGTTCTTCACAGATTTGCCCAGAGTGGACTTGAATTTGTGATCTTCCTGTCTTAGCTTCCCAGAGTGCTGGGATTGCAGGTATGTGTCACCATTACCGACTGCAGGGTTTTTCATGTAAGCAATTAGAAGAATGAAGTTTTCTTTTAGTAGGTAAAGGAATGTGTGAGAGGAGCAGGTATGGAGGTTAAATGGAATTTTGGGTAGTCAATTTGGGATAGATGACGTTCGAGATGCCTGATGTTAGACAATATGTCAGTGCTGAGCAAGAGGTTGGATATGGAGTTGAGAGTAGAGGTCTAGGTCTAAATATAAAATTTTGGAAGTCATCTGGCTGGATGACATTAGAGGAATGAATAGGAGAGAACAGCAGGGTCCAAAGTACAATATTAAAAGATTAAGGAGACTGAAGGAAAAGAGGTGAGAAAATGGTCAGAGAGGTAGAAAACTTCCAAGTGTGTGTAGGCAGGTGATGAATTGGAGAGGAGTGGAGGCAGAAATTCAAGAGAATAAATGGTTTCAAGGAGTGTTCATGTTTGCTGCCACTTGTAGTCCACTAGATGCTGAGTGGTCTAGAAGGAGAATTGTTTGCTATGGTGGGTCTTTTGGAATGTGTCTTAATCTTTCTTAATAACAGAACTGCATTTAGTGAACAAACCATGGTCATGGAGCTATTAGTATTTTTATAAAATGAAACATAAGTTTCTAGAAGACAGATCTTGCTGGTATTAAAGGGTAGATCTGTGACTGGAAGACTGAAAAGTTTGTTTTGAATAGTCATTCAAATACATTAGTAGCAAAATAGACATACTTAATCCTATTAGACATTGAGCTCAATTATTCCTTTGAACCAGCTCTTTGCCCTTATCTGCTTTACTGTCTGTGTTTGTACTGTAGGAGTAACAGTACTGCAGAACATTGTGGTATTTGCTTTCATTTTAATTACTGTATGATAATACTTACAGAGTAGCAGGAGGTAGCTTTGGACTTTTGAGTCTAGTAGTGAATGTTCATAGCTGATTGAAGAATTTCAACCTGCAGACAGGACAAGGGAGCATGTGCACAACAAGGTTTCCTTACTTCCCAGCTCTGGCTGTTTATCTCAGGAGTTCCTATAATTTGGCTAAGTTAGTTGAGTCCTACCAGTTGGGACTTCTTGGTGTTCATTAGGACCTTAAGTATTCATATTACATATTAAAGCCTGAAGCTGATTTTACTTGCTTATTTTTATCTTGGAGTTAACTAGAGAGTAATTTTGTAAAGTCATTTGGGGATTTAACTAATTAAATTGTTTTCGGAGTAGATGACCAAGACAAGCTTATTTTCCTTTACAACTCTGACCTTTTAACAAACCTTTTCTCTTTTAAATTTATATATATATATATATATATATACAGGGTCTTGCTATGCAGTTCAGACTCCTAGTGATCTTCCCATTTCAGCCTCCTCAGTGCTAGGATTATAGGAGTGCACCACCATGCCCATTTATGGGGCCAGCACGGCACACCCTGGGTTCTGGGGTGAGCATGGCATATGGTACCAGGGATTAGACTTGGGACCTTTACACTTGCCAGACAGGTGCTTAAGCCACCAAGCTATCTCCTCAGGCCAACAAAACATTTTCCATGTATTAATTTCTTTTTTTTTTTTAAGTGCTAGGAATTTGAATCCAGGGCCTTGCAACACTCTTAACTTTTAATTTGTGTTGGGGTCTTATTAAGTTGCTTGGGCTAGGCCTGAACTTGTGATCCTCCTGTTTTAGGCTTCTAGCATGTTGAGATTAAGGATTTGTCACCATGTCTAGCTTCTACAAAACTTTAGTGTAAAATATAGTGATTTTTTTCTTTTAAAATATCAGCCAAGTTAGCTTAAGAAATTTATACTTCAGAACTCAGTGTTTTGTGTCTAGAGGCTTAAGGTCCTAGGTTTTGTCCCCAGCAACAAAAACAAAAATACCAATAATAGAAAATCTTATAGTTCAGAGTTTTGGTCTATTTCTGCTTTCATCTTCCTGTGGTTTATTTATAGTTTGTAAAGACCAGTGTTGGGGTAGCATTAGAAAGGGTCCCAGAAATGGTGTCTTGTTGTATGTTGGTAATCGCAGCAGCTGAGGCAGGAGAACCACAAGTTTAAGGTCAGCATGGGTAACTGGACATCAAGACCCTGTCCAAAAATAAAAAGGCCATGAGTTCAATCCCTAGTTAAAAAAAAAAGCTAGTGATGCATACCTATTATCTTAGCACTCAGAAGGCTGAGACAGGAGGATCGCCAGGAGTTCAAGGCCACTTGAACTACATAGTGAGACCCTGTCTCACAAATTAAAGAAACAAATAAATAGGAAACAGTACAAAACTTGATAGAGATTATGAAATCTCAAATTCTAACTGAGACTGCTGTGCACTTTCTTGTGGTCACACTTTAAGGAAGGTAAAAACAGTTCATAGAGGAAGGTAAGGAAAGGTGGCTTCTCTGATGATTTAAGAAAGCTTAAAATTCTTAAATCTTAATTAGAAAGCTGAAGGATGAGAAGACTTAAATTCTGAAGGGTTAATTAATATTAGAAATAAAAGATCTTTCCTGAAATTGTTTAGAAATATGCAGGGAGTACCCTCAACTGTTGTACATAATAAAGGCTTCTTTCTTCTCTGGTCCTTTGTAGAAGTTCTTTAAAAGCAGAATATTGGGGGAAAGAAAGCTCCTGTTTGAGAGAGGGACAGAACAGGGACCTGAGCTGGTTGCTCCAGAAGATTCATAGAAGTTCTGATAAATTTGTTTCCAGAAATGACCCTTCTTAAGTTAACTGTTTTTATTAATTTTAGGAAGATCCTGCTTTGATTCGTTGGACCTATGCAAGAACAGCTAATATCTATCCCACTTTCAGACCCACCCCCAAAAACTCGCTGATAGGACTTGTGGGTGGACTTGGGCCCCTCATCTTCTGGTATTATGTTTTCAAAACTAGTAGGGTAAGTATTAGTCTTGGTGTGATAGGCTTCCTGGGTAGGTGCTAGATGAAGCTTTTTATTTTGGTAATTGCCATGAGACTCCCTGCCCTCCTGTCTTAGTTTATTTTTACTCCTTGCTGGGACAAATACACAACATCCAAAATGAAGGAAGGAAAGGTTTATTGAGCTCACAGTTACTGGAAGTTTCAGCCCATATTTGGCCGGCTCCAAGGCTGAGAGGCACATGGCAGAGAGCAGCTGTTCATGGTGGCCCAACAGCAACAATGGCGACAGAGGCAACAGAACAACCAGGGGAGCAGAGAGCAACAGCCTAGTCTGTCTCTCTGTCTCTCTTTAAATTACATCAGGCTCTCTGCCTTAGCCTATCTGCTTCAGGCCACACCTATAATTCCCAGCAGTACTCCGACTGATAATCTCATCAGTATGTAAAACACATAATCCCAGTGACTCATGAGTTAAGTTTCAATCTGTTGAAGTCCTTGCCCCATGATTGCATGAGGCTTTTGGGGAACAACTAGACATAAACCATAATATCACCATAGCCCTGGGCTCTGTCTTGAGAGTCAGTTTGTCTTTAGGAGTGTTCAGAGTGGTCTGGTCATACACTTAGTCTCTTAATATCCCCCACCCCTTACTCCCTCACCCTTTCTCCCCTCTCTCCTTTTTCTCTGTGTTCGAGACAGGGTCAATAGTCATTTTAAATGTCTAAGACGAGCTTAGCTCATGAGTTTTCCTGGTGAATTTTTTAAAAATATGAAAATGAAAAGCTAAAAATTTTGCAAAGATACAACATAAAGGTTAATCATAGTAGAACAGTTTAGTGGCTGTGTATCATCTTTTTTTTTTTTTTAAGTGTATTTAGAATAGGGGCTATGGGTCCCACTACACAGATAGGACCTACAGTGATCCTTCCTGTCTTATCAGTGATTATCAAGTTACTTTTTTCTGATTAGAAGATACATAGAAACTGGAACTAGATACCCCAGTGGATTAAAGTGCCTGCTTAGGCAGATACAGGGGCTGGAGGTTCAATCCCTGGCCTACTGTGTGGGTTCCACCCCTGGGGCAAGCTGAGACTGCAGTTGAGACTGGGCATGGTAGTGCTCACCTAATTGAGACTGGGTGTGGTAGTGCTTACCTCTAATCCCAGTGTTTGGGAAGCTGAAAAACAGGAAGGAAGGATCATTACAAGTCCTATCTGTATAGTGGGACACTGTAGCCCCTGTATTTAATACATTAATAAAAAAAAAAAAAAAGGAAAGAAAAGGATGATACATAGAAACTAAACTGTTCTATTATGATTAACCTTTGTTTTATCTTTGCAAAATTTTTAGGTTTTCATTTATTTTGAAAAGATGTTTATTTTCTCATGTAAAAAACGTAAGTTATTTTCATGCTCCTCCTTTGCATTAATTCTGGTTATAATGGTCAAATTTTGTGAATTAATGTCAAAATGTCTTGATAAACAGTAAAGAAGCAAAAGCAGCTGGCCTGGGAATCACCTCTGCCAGAGGCCTTGGATGATTGCAGAGGAGTAGGCCTGTCTCAGAACTAGGCCACTATGCTTTTGCGCTAGAACTCAGCCACAGCTGCAGCCTGCTGCTGCCATCTGGCTTGGAGCACTCTCATCTCTCTTGGTCTTTAGATGGCCAATCTACTCTCCTGTCAGAGTTGCTATCTTTGCTTATATGATAAATTTGCCACACTTTCCAGTTTGCATGTGACTTTCAATGTATGTTTTTTAGTGGGTAATTTATTTTTAATTAATGTAAGTAGTTTTAAGTAGGAACATTTTTTCAGTGTCTTTTTAGAGCTGTATAGTGGTTGTGCTACAAGGCATTGTTTTCATGTGCTGTTTTTCTGTCTTTATAGGATAACAAGGAAAAGCTGATCCAGGAAGGAAAAGTGGAAGCACCATTTCGTATCTCATATTAAATCTGATGACTGTGTTTTATTGCTTAAATGAATCTTCAAAAGACCAAGTGTAGTGGCGCACACCTATGATCCCAGCACTGGGGAGGCTGATATAGGAAGATTGCTGCCAATTTGAGGCCAGCCTGGACTAGTGAGTTCAAGGCCAGGCTGAAGTACGTAGTGAGACCGTCTCAAAAAAATTAAACAATAAAAAAAAAATCTGTGAATTACTAATTTGTCTTAAAACTTATTAACACCTTAACAACAAAAACAAACAGCTTATGCTAGGAATCACTGCCATTGAAAGATGGCCAACAGTCATTAAGGAATCTCTGCTAAGAGTTTGCATTTAATAAACACATTTTTGTGTATTCACTCATGAAAAGAGCATCAACTATGAGCCAGATATTGTGCCAGTGCCGAGAGTAAATGTCAGATTTAGTGCCTGTGTGTAAGGAGTATAGACGGACAACTGTATTGAGCAGTTACTTGAGTGCTTAGTATGTATCTGGTAGTAATACCTGAATCATTCCATAGGGGCAGAACAGTAACAAGCAGTGTAAAAAATGCAAAAGGTTCAGGAAAACACTGTAGGTAAGCTGATAAGGAAGTTTCAGGAGATCTAGGCTCTGAAGTTCATAAGTTCACAGGATGCAGCAGTGTGAAAGGGCAAGATCTGTGGAATGGTTGAATTGAAAGCCTCAGTTAAGAAGGTGGATGGTGGAGGTCATGCTAAGTAGCAAGTAGAATGATTGAGGGTGTGGGCTTTGGAGGTCAGGTCAAAGTGAGAGGCTAGCTCAGGTTTAGCAGCTGGAATCTTGGTCCTCCGTTCCTAATCTGTAGCAGAGATAACCTGTTTACTACCTCAGGTTATGAAGATGAAGCAGCAGTATTTAAAAAACAGTTGTCCCATGCTTTGTGGTTATCTTTTGTTGCTGAGACAAAACACCTGATACTCAAAATTAAGGAAGGAAAGATTTATTTTGCTCAGTTTATTGCGGTTTCAGTCCTTACTGGGCTGGCTCCAAAGCAGAGTGGTACATGGCAGAGGCTAACAGTTTGTGGGTAGTGGAAAAAGGAACCAAAAAAGGAGCGTGAGAACAAGCCTCTCCGTTACATCTTGTGCAGGCTGGCTGCCCCAGGGCAGGTGTAGCACTCATACTCACAATCCCAGCATACCATGAATCAATCATAAACTCTAGAAACCTGCCCCATGACTATGAGGCAGTGAAGGACAGCTAGACACAAACTGGTTAAACCTGGAAACTGATCATTTCATTTGCAGAGGCAGTCTAGTCCTGTAGATGATGAGCATGTTCTGTGGGCCTGATTTATATATGTTTTAACCTCCAAAGCATATGTGCTATTTTCATTTAATGCTAGTATTTGTTACCTCCACTCAAGTACAACTTGAGAGGCTTATTTGCAAGTGGTTAGGATCAAAAAGGATGGGTGAGAAGCTGCCTTCAAGGAGTGGGCACCCACAAGGGTCTTCAAGGAGCCCTGTGGAATGTACACAGTTTTACCTCCAGATAAAAAATACACTACCACCATTGGTCAAAAGTTAGCTCATGAAATTCCCTTGTACTACTGAGGGCTGGCCTCAGAGTAGCTGGGTATGTTATGTCTTGGAGGAAGGGCATATAGGGCAAAATTCTGATTTCTTTATGTCTTGGATTATTTGTAGAAGCATTGAGTCTAATCCATAATACGTCCTTCAGGGTTATGGCTATGTACAGTCTACATAACACCCAATAGAGGAAGTTAGACAAGTTATAGTCTGTTAGAACTAGTAAGGAGATCATATCTGATAGCACCATCTACCCACCCATACTTCCTATATTTAGCTCACTCAGCTGATAACTTTAGCAGGACTGCGTGGCTTCTGAACGATGTCACCATGATCATTTCTAGTCTTACTGTAGAAATGAATCAGATCTCCATTGCAGCCATTGACTGCTTACAGTTACCCTGGACATGGAACTACCAAGATGCTCCAGTGAAGCCCTGGACCCAGATGTTTCTTCCAGTACACATTGTGCAGCTGTAAACGTTACTCCTTGTAACCAGTATTGATGCTGCCAATATTGAAAGTCTTTTTTTCACTGTTTGCCATATACAAATGCCCAGAAAGATGAAGAAGTAGAGCTAAAGATTATTATGTTTCTTTGGTGTAATATTCTCCCCATGCCCCACAGTGTGAATCAGGACTTACTCATAGAGCCTAAATTTGCGGAAAAAGGAGGCATTTATTCCATACATTAGTCGCCAGGTTGGCAGAAGGGCCCAGTTCTACTTACTCTTGAATTCCAGCCCCTGGGGCATAACACAATGTTTATGACCTTGGGTCAATGAATTTACCACATAACCAACTCTATGTCTTAACCCTGTAGGACATTGTCCTTAAGCCAGTACTATAGCTAATTCTTTAATGGGCTGAGAGGCACCATATTGCCTTAACATGACTCAATGCTTCTGATGTTATTTTCTCACTTGCTGCTGCCCATATAATTACAATAAGTAACTATACTTCCTCTAGTACCACTTTTAATGGCCATGGTTCTTAAATTGTTCTCCAGTTCTCAAAGAATTGCATTATTTTACATTAATTTTACTGCACGGCATAATTGGAACTTTACTTTGACCTTCAGCCTTCCTTTTAAACTAACTTTAGTGTGGTTTTTCTCTGTACATGACTGCATATATCTATTATAATAAAATCCTGAGAGAATAAAATAAAATTCACTCCCAATTCCATCACACAGGGATAGGGATGACATTTTGGTACCAACCCTTTTAAAATGTTGTCCCTTACTTCTGTGCATATATATATATATATATATATATATATATATATATATATGAAATCCACCATATAAAATGATTTGCAGTTTTGGGATCTAATGCTTTGTCATTATCATTACTCCATGTAGTAACTCTTCTATGACATTTGTATATAGATTTAATGAGTTTGTGTTCCCAAGCAATGAATAAGGGCCTATTTCCTGTCATTTTCGTGACCCAGCAGAGCATAATGGTTAGCACCAGTATCTGAAGCCAGATTCTCTGCCTTTGCTTCCTTGTTTTGCTATTTACTAGCATAGTTACCTAGAATATAGTTAAATTATCCTTGTGTCAGTTACTGTATTTTCCTGGTAGGTACTCCCAGTATTATTTATTACTTATAAAAGATTGAGAGCAATGACATACAGTCTTAGTGTTTACTCTGATTACTTTTAAACATGATGAAATATTTTGAATTTGTATTTCATTTATTATTGGGTTAACTTTTTTTTCATTTATTTTTGTCGACTTTGGTTTGTTATTTGTTCAACTCACTGCCTCTTTTTTTGTGACACAATGTCTTTTTGCAATAATTTTAAGGGTTAAACAACATAAATTAAAGATCAATCCTTCAGGATTGATAATGCACCTTATTAATAGGAAAAAATATTTATATTTTTATCTTTAATGCCTAATTGAAAGAAGGTACTACCCAGGGATATTTTTGCATAGTAGGAGCTTCTAAAGCATTTTTAAACATTGAGAATTGTTGACAAGAGAATTCTAGAGAACATAATCAATTTTAAAAGTGTTTTGGTTTTTGTTTTTTTTTTTAAACTTTTTTTTTTTTTTTTTTTTTTTTTTT
>PVJA010027003.1:0-28980 GCA_004027025.1 Myocastor coypus | reverse complement strand
TCACTGTGCAGTTCAGGCTGGCCTTAAGCTCACTTTTGTAGCCCAGGCTGGTCTCGAACTCACATCGATCCTCCTGCCTCAGCCTCCCGAGTGCTGGGATTACAGGCGTGCGCCACCACGCCCGGCTTATCGTTGTTTTTGCATTGTGTAGTATTACCATCCATGTAGGGTGCTGGAACATGGAACTAACAGAACTTCAATTCATTTCTCACCACATTTTTTCTCCATCTTCTACATTTCTCCGTCTCTTTCTCCTCTGAAAGAGTCCTATTTCCTTGGTTCCTATTATCTAGTTACCTAGTTACTAGTTTATATATTTATATACATAAAATATAATTTTTATTTTAGTTTTTAATTTTTAAATTAACTTTAATGCGAAGGAAATGGCAGTGAAACAACTTCAAAGCAGGTGAGTAGGATAGTTACAATGACCAATATATTGCATATTGTTGTGTTCATAGTAGTTATTCAGAATACAGGATGCAGACATGATACCTTGTCTAAACACTATTAATATAAATCTTTCTTCTTAGTGAATGAAGGGAAAGTAATTGTATGTCTATCCTATTTTTTCACTATAAAATGGTCCTTCATTTATATCTCCTTGTTTTGTTTTGTTTTGTTTTGTCAGAGATGGGTGTTCCATTGCCATTCAAGTACTGGAGGTGTATGTCTTCAGCAAAATAATACAATATGGGGCAATAGTCCATAATAGTAATGAGATATCTGCATAACTGACAATGTCAGAAGTTGTTTATTTGAGCCTTTTACAGCTTGGCATATTAATATGGCTTTAATTTATATAACTCATAGTCATACTTTTCTGCTTGATGGTTAAGACCAAGATAAAGCAAGACCTATATAACAAAAAGACTATAAGTTTGGTATCTAACAAGATCAGCAAAATCCCCTCAGGATTTACCCTGATCCCATGTACAGCAGTTTGTAGATCTTTTGCCAGTATCAGCCATCTGGATTAGACATGACCACTACTTAAACAATTTGCTCTCTGTGAAAGTCTGAGAGAATGTTTTCTCTCTAGGTGACTCCTTGGGCACCTTATACATCAGTGATCATTTTCCTCTATAGTTCCATAATCTCCTTGGACAGATAATTGGAAACAACACTGAGTTAAAAGATGTGACAGTAGAGGTTCTCTTATGTGTTCAATTCTCACAGATCTTTAAGGGCTAGAGCCAAAATATTGGCTATCCTTGTAGCCTTTCTTTTTCTCTGATTTTTTTAATCTACAAACTTAAATTGTTAACTATCCAAAAGAGGAGTTTAATGGTACTATTACCCTATAACATAGGCAGCTGAGCTTAGGATCACTATCTGTCTGAATATGGAACACCTTAGTCATAACGTGGAACTGGTGTTTTTCAATATTTGTTGATATTCTAAACCAGCGGTTCTCAACCTGTGGGTCACAACCCCAGCGGGGTTCAAATGACAAAAACACAGGGGTTGTCTAAAGCCATTGGAAAATAAATATTTAAACGCATGCTTTGCCATGGTGAAATGTTATTTGTTAGAATTAGTAATACTTCTCAACATATAATTAAATATTGTTTTTGTGATTAACCACTGTTTAAATTATGTTTGATTTGTAGCAATGAGAATATATAATTCATATGAAGTATTTACATTCTGAATCATAACTGTAGCAAAATTACATTTTTGAAGTAGCCACCAAAATTATCTTTTGGCTTGGGGTCACCGCAACATGAGGAACTGTATTGCGGGGTCATGGCATTAGAATTGTTCAAAACCACTGGTAACTTTAATTCTGTATAGAATGGGAAAAAGTAATTATATGATTTCAGACAGATTTTTTAAAATAAAGCCATATACAGCATTGTAGCAGCATAATCCTACGACTTTTTTATCTTTTGATTTCTCATTTACTTGAGAGAGATTATAGCAATAACTGATATAACATTGGAAGCAGTGTGCATTTAGGACACCAGAATGATAGCTGTTCCAAGCATGGTTTTAGTACTACACATTGCTATCCTCAGTGTAGTTCCTTAGTTCACAGATATCAGCATGTGGAATTAGAGAAGGTGAGAATTGAAGCAGTAAACTACTAGTAAACTAGTAGTTTACTAGTTTCCAAAACCTGATGGATATTGTTATGACAATTGCCTTAACCATCTTATGTATACAAATGTATGGTCTTGTACCTGCCATGTTTCCTAACTTTTCTCCTTGCTCTCTCTCAGTTTTTCAATTCTTAAAATTTCCCTTACCCCTTAATTGTGTTATACCTTCTAAAGTAGTTATACCTTCCCCCGTAGTTTGATTTCTTTATGATAACAATTCTTTCTGGGGTGAGATTGTATCTAAGTGTTGTTTTAATTTGCATTTCATGGATGGCTAGTGATGTGAAGCATTTTTTCATGTGCCTATTAGCTTCTAGTATTTCTTCCTCTGAGAAGTGTGTGTTTATCTCAGATGCCCTTTTCTGGATTGGGTCTATAAATTTTGGGGCTCTTATGTTTTTATAGTTCTTTTCAATTTCTAGAGAGAAGACCTTGGTCTGAGTGCTTTTTAGCTTAGATTTTTCTAAAACTTGTGGATTGTCTTTTCACTCTGTTGGTAATATCTTTTGACGAGCATAGACTTCTCAATAAGAGGAAGTCCCAGGTTTAATTCTTTCAAGTATTACACATACAGTCTGATTTTTGTCCATGAACTGCTTATCTACCCCAATGTCTTCAAGATTTCATCTTACTTGTTCTTCCGGAAGATTTATTGTTTCTGCTTTAATGTTTAGATCCATAACCTATCTTGACTTTAATGCATGGTGATAGACCTGGGTCAAGTTTTAGTTTTTGGCATGTAGAGAGTCAGATTTAGCAACATTATTTGTTAAAGAGGCTATCTTTCTTTTACTTGGGATGTTAGGCCCCTTTGCCAAAGACAAGTTAGCTGAGTATCTTTATAGTTGATTCTGTATCTTCTAATCTATTCTATTGATGCTGATTTTATCATAGTAGCTTTGTAGTATAATTTCAACTCAGTTATTATAAGCCTGTTGCCTTGTCTTTATTGCTACCTTTGCTATTCTAGGTCTTTTCTTATTCCAATTAAGTTTTTTGAATTATTTACCAATGTCAGTGAGGTATTTTGGTGGCATTTGACAGGTATTTCATTAAATCTGTGTAACAATTTTGGGAGTATAGCCATCTTCACAATGTTCTTCCTATCAAGGAGCAGGGAAACAATGCCATTTTCTGAAGTCCATGACGATCTCAGTTTTTAAGAGTGCTATAATTTTCCTTTAATAGATCTTTTACTTCTTTAGTTAGATTAATTTGGATGTTGTTTAATTTCTTGTTTATATTTATCCGTAACCTATTGGTGGAGGGTGTTGTTTAATTCCCATGTATTTATGGGTTTTTTGGTTGCTTTTGTCATTTATTTCCAGTTTCCTTGCACTGTGGTTAGATAATATGCATGGGATAATTTCTGTTTTCCTGCATATACTTAATTGAGAACTATAGACTAGTTAGTATATGATCTATGTTAGAAAGGGTCCCAAGTGTCTGGTGTCTGACTGGGGCGGGCTCAGGCCATGAAGATTAGGCTGAAGGTCCCACACTCATGCTGGCTAGAAGGCTTCTGGGGCATGGTACAGGTGGAAGTTCCACACACATGCTGGACCTGGGGACTGGTTGGGAAGCTATTTTCCTCCTTTTAAAATAAATTTTTGTGTTTGTACAAAATGGATTACTACTCTGCTTACAAGGACAAACATGATGTTTGTAAGAAAATGGGTGCACCATGAGACTGTAATGCTAAGAGAAGTGAATCAGACACACAAGGTTCATTATCACACGGGATCTCTTAGTTGAGAAACTCAAGTCTATTTTCTTAGCCAACAGGAATGTCTATCTGAAATGTACTCATGAAAAAATAGCTCCTCGATAGGAAGAACAAATACAGGAGACAATAGTACAGAAGAAATTGAAAATCACACACCTGAAATCTTTGAAATAATAGTGTCTCAAGTAAAGAAACAACTGCAGAAAGGTATAGAGGAAATCAGAGCAGAATTAATTTATGAAGTAAAAAAAGAAAGAAATACGACATATAACAATAGAAATACTAAGTGCTTCTATAAAGTACACTGATAAAAAATAGAGGAGAATAGGAAAATGATAGAATTCATAAAGAGCAATATAGGAAAGAAATAGAATGCATGAAGCGGATTCAAAGCGCTATACAAGAAATTAAAACCTCAATCACATTCTGGCAAAGCCATTTCAATAAAAGTAAGAATAGACTTTCATACCTTGAAGACACCATTGCAGCTAGTGAAAAGGTAGGAAAAGATCTCTTAAAAACAACTAGGATGCAGGAGAAAGTAATTCAACATCTGCAAAATGATGCAAAAATGAACAACGTAAAACTAATAGACATCAGTGAGAAAGAGTCTATACAAATGAAATTAAAAAAATATGGACAAAAGTAAGAGCAGAAAACTTTCCAAATATGGGGAAACAACTTGATATTCAGTAACTGAAGCATGTAAAGCTCCAAATAACATCAACCCAATTAAAACCACATCCAGACGTATAATAATCAAGATCCCAGATTCTGCACAGGAAACAGTAGACTGAAATCCACTAGAGAAAAGAAACAAATCACATTTAAAGGAAAACCCATGAGAACGAAGGCAGATTTCTCATTTACAAACCATCAAGTCAAGAAGAGCATGGAACACAGTACTTCAAGTCTTGCAAGAGAATGAATTCCAGCACAGATTGCTATAACCTGCAAAATTCTCTTCAAGTTCAATGGAAAAGTGAAATACTTCCAGGACAAAGAACGACTAAAGAGTTTCATGATGACAAAACCCACCCTGCACAGTTTACTGAAAGATATGCTATAAAGTGGTCAAAATGACCACCATTCCATGAAGGAGAATGGAAAGATCTCACAAAATAAGCCAAACAATTAAACACAGGAGAAAAAGAGGTATAGAAAGCAGTCTTTCAACTATCCTTTTGATACAGTAGCAGAATATGTCCATCAGCATATTTTACAAATATCCTTCTGTTGCACCTTATGGGTCATGATTCTGTCTGATTATACAGGGTGGATATTGAGGAAATAGCAATAGCTCAGTCCCGCAAGTGACACCTGGATACCAGTAAGCATCATGGACACTGTCCACATCCATGACATAGTAGAACTTTGTTTGATATCCTACCCCTTAAATACTAGAAGTTCTGGTCATATATTTGCCATTCCAGTATTTATGTTATGTTTTATTCTTAGTAATTTTTTGCTACCGTGAAAAGTTTTCTTAGTTGATATCTTTGTATATATTCACATATTAAAATACTATGCAAGTACTCTGAATTGATTACAGATTTGTATATATGATACACAACATTCTTGCCTCTAAGTTGTGCTCATGACTTGAACTTTGGGTTATTGTTATGAAATATTTAATTTAATTTGAATTAATTAATATTTAATTAATTTTCTGAATATTGCTTTTCTACTTTTTGCTTTATGATTCCTACTGTATCTCTAACTTACAATCTGCTTATAAGACATGGTATGATATTTTCTCCTAGTATTAGAAACTTTTAAAAGAATATATATAATATGTAAAAAAGAGTTAAGACACATATAGAGATAGTTTGTCATAGTTCATTGAGAATAAAAGTTTGTAATAACATTTTCTAGATAGGCTATCAAGTCTGCATCTTGTCCTCTAAATAACTACTATGAAGACAACATTATGTATGGTATTAATTATTGTAACCATGCTACTAACTTGTATTGAAACTGCTTCAATGCTATTTCATCTTTTCACTCAGTAACACGAATAAAATTTTTAAAAAGAAATAAACATGTTTTTAGGGGTGAGGGGATAGCTCAGTAGAATAAATGCTTGTCTCACAAGCTCACTGTCCTGAGTTGAATCCCTGGTATCACAAAAAATTGATTAGTTAATTAAATAATTAATTAATTTTAAGAAGATATAACAGAAATTGTCTTTTAGACTCTATACCTGCTAGCACTACTTTTCTATGTTTAACGTCACATAAACCTAATGGGAGGTAGAGGCAAACTGTGTGCATTGAAAAAAAGGAGGACTCAAGGTGAAGAAAGCTGTTGTCAAAACTTAGGGGTTGCTGCTTACTCATTTAGAGGCCTAAAAGATATCTTACAAGTGCAAGAAGACTTGAAAAGCTAAAGGGTAGAAGGCAGCAACTAAGCTATTCACACTAAATGAATGATAATATGGCTTTAAAAGGCAGGCAGTAAAGGGAGGAAAGTGGAGACTTGCTGTTATAGATATTTAAATTAGAATGATGATGGAAGACAAAGTGTAAAAAAAATTATATATGTTAACTAGGGCAAAGGAACAAGTCCTTTCAACTTGCTACCCCTGAATTTCTGTCTATATACATAAAAGAGACACCACAAAACACCACAGTGGTTAAAATTGTGAGTCTTAGTGTCAGATTCTGGGATTGAGTTTCATTTCCACAAAATTTTCTTGGACATATGCTCTAAAATATTTATATTTCTCCCTCTTTAACTCTAGACTGGAAGTAGTACCATTTTTTCATGAGATCATTATGAAATAAATATAATCATATTTCAAAGCAGTAAGAATATTTGTTTAAAGTAAACTAAAATATTAATAATTATAATATCATTTGAAATGTTCTGGAAATAATATAATACAATGTATTATTCATGTCACATTCATCATTAAGTTAGAACTCAAATTTATTCTTTCCCCTTATTTCATTTTCATATGTCCAAAACTACTTTATCTTTGCTACTTGTGTTTGTCATTTAAATTTTAGAGCTTTTTAAAATTTTTAACGTCATTAGTATAACCAATAACTTCATAAAAATTTTTAAAATTTATTTCAAATCCTACAAACTTTGTCTACTTTGTTTAACTTTTATCTTGACAAATTATGTTTACAAAAGACAAAATGTGAACAAGTAACTAATGCCAGATTGGCACATTTAGTATAGATACAGACCTCGTACAGTAAAGAAAACAATCACAATGCTCTGCAGATCTACTTCAAATACATAATATTAAACATTTACACAAAGAAATGTGTAAAAATTCATAGAGATTATATTCAGGGACATGAATCTTGAATTCCTTAGCTTTCATTACAGAAGAAACTGTGGAACAGAGTCACTTTTCTATAACAATTCTGAGAATTATCAACATGGACTCAAAGACATTTATAGTGTCTACTTACATTTGCAAAGTAAAGTAACAGTGCAATACTGTCATTTGTATGGACAGAAAGGTAAAGAACCAAATGTAGGAGTTCAAGAGGACATATTTACTTCAGAACAAACCTGAGAAGGATGTCCCCCACTAGAGACCATACCAAAGAACTCTCTACAACTCTGAGGTTTGCATAGGGTTGTTAGCATAAGAGAGGGCTGTGGAAGAAAACCATCACAATGGGGTTGGGTTGGTGGGGGAGAGGGAGGTCAGTACAAAGGTGTTGAGATTATCTATCCAGAACCCAGTTGGAGAAAGTACAAGGAGTTGTTTGTTATCAAGAGCAGAGCTGAACTATGATTGGGAAATACAGGTTATGGCTGTACTTACTGGCCTTGTTGATCTGTGTCAATACATCAGCAGCACGTGTAAAAGCTCAGCAGGGGAAAGGATTTAAGGTAATCATTGGTTTGATAAGAATGAGTGTGGGGACCGGTAGGATGGCTTAGTGGTCTCAAGTGCCTGCTTAGGAAAGCTTAGGTGGCTTCAGGGACCGCGGTTGGATCCCTGGCACCACATGCTGCGCCAGCCCTGTCCTCAGGACAGGATGAGCTGGCCATAAAAATAAATAAATAAAAATAAACAAACAAACAAGAAAAAAATAATAAAATAAAATTTTAAAAAATAAAAAAAAAAGAATGAGAGTGGTCAAATTCCTTCAGTCTCCACTGAGATCTGGGTAAGAACATTTCCTTTCCTTTTCTTCTACAATGTGAATGTATGACCTTTAATTCAGAGTTACATTAGTCTCAAAAGTTGTCTCAGAGGCAATATAGAAAATGACGTAAAGGAAAATAATGTTTCATTGGGAATGATTAGGGTCTAAGTAATTTGAGAAACTGGAGACTCAACACTTCCGCATCTATGAATAGCAAGCAAAAGGAAACAATATTTACCTATGTGTTTAAGGAAAGAAGAATTGCTTTCTTTCTGAAAGAATTATTTATTACAGTCTCCTGCTTCTGTGATGTATTGAATGCTTGACATTGTTATAGAAAATCAATTGAATTTAATCTGAGAAAGTTGTATTATATGCATTCAAACCTGACAGTAGCATAAATCAGTATTTTTCTAAAAAAAGTCAGCTCAAAACAAAGTAAAATTCTTTTGTTTATTTTCTTCAATCAGATATGATTGCTCCTTCGTTTTTCAAAGGGATTACATTACTGAGTCACTTTGAACTCCCCACATAAGTTGAGCATGGAAAGATATATCTTTATAAAAGTCTGATTAGAAAAAAATATGAAGCATTTGCATCTTATTTACAGAATAAGAATCATGTAAGTTTGGGGAAAGGTTATTTCCTCTTAGGAAAAAATAAATGTTTTAATAACAAAGTAAAGTAGTTAATGAAAAGTTTTCCAAATAATACTTAATAAAATAAACTTTTCAAACTCTATTCCCACATAACAATTGAAAAAATCAGAATTGGATCAAATATAGGTTATTGTTAAGATTCATTTCAAGTTGCACAAACTTCATTCACTATATGTTTCTTGAAGTTTGATATATGTAGATATATAAAGGTGTATTAAATCATTCTTTTTTTTTTTTTTTTTTTTTTTTTGTCTTTTTGAGACAGGGTCTTGCTATGCAGTTGAGGCTGGCCTTGAACTCACTTTTGTAGCCCAGGCTGGTCTCGAACTCGCACCAATCCTCCTGCCTCAGCCTCCCGAGTGTTGGGATTCCAGGCGTGCGCCATCATGCCCGGCTATTAAATCATTCTTATTCATTAGACATTGACCACAATTGTACAATGATTTGAAAATTGCTCTCTGTTCATTTTTTTTTTCAACAGAATATATTTGTTGGAAGGAAAGAAACCTTTTGTCCAAAAGAGAGACACAAGGGGACCCAAGTGAGTTGTCAAGGAACCTGCCTTTTCTCGTGATGTTTATAGAGGAAGATCATGAGGTGAGCTGATTCTAACGTGCAAAACATGGGAATTTGCACATGGTATGAGAAAAAAGCTATCTTCACCTGGTAAGATTAAAAGCACAGTTGCTTGGGTACAATTGGTTAAATAGGCTCACTGTGTGATTTGCTTTCCCATTTGGTTTTGTCCTCGCTTAACTTGCTCTCCAAAGATTAACTCAGCTAGTATAATCAGGTACCCAGTTATTTTACTTTCTTTTGTATTTAGTATAAACCTATAAGCCAATTTCCATGAATACATCTTGGATATTATTTTTATAAATTTTAATGCATTTAATGTAGATTCTACAGGGTCTCACGGCACCAATAAAACTTGTACGGTCTTGTTTTCAGCCTCCCAAGTGCTGGGATTACAGGTGCATTCCCCCGTGCCCAATCCAAATTGCCTTCTCAGCATTAGGCTGAGCTCGGTCTGGCACAGCACACCAGGCATGGAACCCTAGTTCTTTTGTCTGCCTAAGCAGATGTTTTAGTCTGTTGAGCTATCTGGCAAGCCCTACTCCTGTATCTTCTTCATCTATTTTAGTGTAAACATTAATTGAGAAAAATCTAGATTACTAGTCCTTATCTGTGACATTCTCAGTCAATAATCTCTGACAATATCCCTAAAAAGTATGTCATTTTCTGAATTTCTTAAATTTGTAACCTTTTACCCTTATGTTATATACTGTTTTAAATAATTTTTCGTTAAAATGCTGTACTTTGTGCACATTGGGTGTGTACTAAGCATTTCTAGGTGACTAATTTATCGATATTGTGCTGTACATTTGTATACCTGTAACATCTTCATAGTTAGGACAAGAAATATATCATCCTTAAGTTTGTCCTTTCTTTATTTCTATCTTCCTCAAATTCAGATAAAGATCAATTAATAATTAGCTGAGTAGGTTGATTTGTTAAAATATTAAATCTTCACTGCTTCTGGTACATATGATGCTAAATCTTTTGCTTAATTTATTTCTGTACATTTCCATAGGTTTTATGCCTAGCATATAATATTTTCACAGTAAGTTTTAGTGAGAAAACAAAGGAGTACATAGTCATGAAAATGTGTTAAACAGGGAGACCAATATTGAGAGAATCTGTAGTTAGGATTAAAAGCTTAGATTATAGGAAATCGATTATTGTTAGCTAGCATTACAAAAAGGAAGTATTCAATAATTATTTGATTATTAATAATTAATGGACAATTTGATTTATTTTTGTTTTGTTTGCCTTTTGCCATGTAGCCCGGGCTGACCTCAAACTGTATAGCCGAGGCTGACCTTGAACTCACTGTGATCCTCCTGCCTCAGCTTTCTGAATGCTGGGATTACAGGTGCATGACAGCACACTTGTTGGCAATAGTAATGAGTATCTTCAAGGATAATACTGAGAAAAAATGTGGTATTTTATAGTCTATAAGAAAGAGATTTACTAGAAGCCTAATGTAATGTCAGCACTTGAAATAATGTGTGATGTTATTTCTATTACTCTAGTCCAAGTGCTATTTTAGTGATTGTAGCTTGTTTTAATATTTTAAAGAAATAAAAAAAAATAACCAAGGAGAGCCATACTTTTAAAATAAGTAATATAAGAGCTAAAGAAATATCAGCTTATTACAACATGGGCACAGCAGGATATCAGTAATGGAATAAGCCAGGGACAAGAGACAAATACAAGTTGGTCACATAGGAAACTAAAACAGTTGTTCTTATAGAACTTGAGAACAGAACAGCTGAGTACAGGACCCATAATTAAATGACCTTTCTGAAGTCCTACATCTAAACACCCAAGGTGTTAGAGGGAGAGTGCAGATTCAAACACAGCAATAAGTGGTACTTTATGTATCGCCTTCCATAATATATTTATTATAAACATAAAAATATTACATTATTTAAGAGTGTCATCAAGTTGGTAATTAAGTTATGCGGCCCTCAAACAACTAATGTGCTTAAGGTTTTAAATGTTATTTCAAACACATATCATTCAAGCATTCATGAAGTTCAGAAATAGAAATATGTCAAGAAAAAAACAAAATAATAAAAAATAAAACTCTATTGTGATGAAAATAGGTCTATTGCTAACCCACATATTTTCAGAACTATAATAGAAACATGTTTTACAGAATATTCACTGTCAATTCAGTTACATAGACATAGTACAATGTAAATTATGTAATATAAAGGAATCCTTCACCAAGAAAATACTAATTCTAAAATATGAACTATCTACCATCGTAACAAAGAAGATTAAAATCTATAGCTCATTGAGGTTTTATGAGAATAATTCATCATTTTTTTTACCCAGAAATAAATTTTAGAAAATTGCTAAACTAAGTGCATTGCTATGGCATTGTCTTTTACCCTTACAGGAGAATCTGAGATAGGGCATGGTGGCACACGCCTGTAATCCCAGCACTTGGGAGGCTGAAAACAGGAGAGTAAGTAGAGTCCGATCTACACAGTGAGATGCTGGAGACCTTGTCCTAATTAAAAAAAAAAATCAGGAGAATCTCCAAAAAAGTTGTGTGGGTTATTTCTTGCTCTGTGACAGATACAAAGTCTTTAGCTTTTGTTCATTATTGTCTTCTAAATTATCCATTTCCTTCATCTATGTTAGATTCCATTTCCATATTTCTTGAAAGCTTTTGGGACTATTAAAAGACAAGGTATCTGAAGAAGTTCTTCCAATAAAATGAAATTAAATTAACTGTGTTTATTCTTATTAGACACAGAAAATGAAATCTAATGTTTGACTATTACAAATCAAAAGGTGATTAAAACTGGAGCTTTTATGTTTATTGAGAAAACATTACTTAATGCAGATTAGAGCAGGTGAATACACAGAACTTGAAACAAATAAGTGTGCAATAACCATTACATTAATATAATTTGTCAGAATGCTGAGAATAGAAAAGAAAAATGGTTTCTAATGGTCACATTTGGCAATCAAGATTGAAATTGTCCCCTGCTCTAGGGCATGATGAGTCGGTAATTGAGACTGTGTATGGTGGTACTCACCTGTAATCCCAGCACTTGGGAGGCTGAAACTTGTAGGAGCACTACAAGTCTGATCTGTATAGTCATACCCTGTAGACCAAGTTCTAAATATATAAAAAAAGAGAAATGAAAAATATTGAGATTGTAAAATGTCTTCAGTTTCCTGTTTAGTTCATATTTCCTAGATTAATACAATTGCAAGGGATATCAAGGGGTGTTATGCAGGTATTGCATGCTATTCATTGAGACAAACTTGTGCTAGAATCACTATTATCATTAGCAAATGCCTACAACTTTCTAAGCACACTTCTTGTGTCACTTCATAACATCAGTAGTTCAAAAGGGTGATATTAATTCTGTTTTAGAGAAAAGAGTGCAGAAGCAGAAATACTAAGAAATCTGACAGACAACATAATGTCTGCAAGAGGTGGGGCATCTCGGATCATGCTTCGAGGTCCTCTCCAAATATACACACACCAAACACTTCAGCAACAGGAACAAGGCGCTTTCACTTCTTGTTTGCCCTTTAGTGCAGTACTCATGGCAGATGATGTTTAAATGTATGTATGATAGATTATTTTGAAGGTATATGCCTAAATAGTTGGCAGATATATTACTGCATATGGAAAAATACAACACATATATTTTCTTCTTTCTACTATAAGATTAGAGATTTCTTTATCAAATATGAAGTTAGTGTTCAAAGTGGAAATTTTTAGCCCTCTGGGAAAAATTGAAACATATTTTTTTCTACTTTTCCCCAAAATGAGGCAATTTTTTTTCCCAGGAATTCTTTTCCTTTTTCAGGTTGTCCTATAATTTAGAATGAAGAAATTTAATGTAGACTTGAAGCCAACTTCTCCTTCAAAACTAGCTTCAACGAGTGTGAAGGTTACTAGAAAGTTGTGAAAATCAAAAAGTCAACTAAGAAACACTTCAGTTTCCATAAACGCCTGTTCCTGCTGAGACCCTAAAAATGGATTTCACATAAGGTCAAAATTATGTCAAGTTCACAAAAGGTATTTATTGAGTTGGATAGATTTTTATCTTGGAAAGTTGGTTGTCACAACCTTTGTATATTGTTGAAAAATATTCAATATATTAGTTATAGAACTTATTATGTAACTATTTCAATTAATCCTTCAATTATTTTAATCTACTTTAAACTAACATGTGTACTTTAATGGCTCAAAGTAAGGGATAGTAGAGTCCTTAGTAAAACTCTTTCAAAAATCAATGTGCTTCTATGTTTTTTAGTGCAGAGCAAAGCACCTGTGAATCCCTGTGGAAGCAAGGTCAACTACAAAATGGACAAGGACTTTTTTTTTTCCTTTAGGCATAACAAAATGCAATTTTACCTCTTTAATGTTAGTCTAAAGGTGCCAGGACTCCTAGCAAACTGCCGACAAAGAATCAGTTCATCAATCATTAGCCTCTGCAACTGTCAGCCACAGATACTCAACAGGCCTGCAGTTTTATGTGACATAAAGGTTAATATTGAATCCTTAGGTAAAATTTGAAATTTGCTTTGATCTCTGGAAACTGTGGGGATACTCATAAAATTCTGGCATGAGATTTTTGGCTCAGTCCAACCTTATGATAAGTGGATTGATAATTGTGAGGCCCAAGTAAATAGAATGTAATGGTATGTCTAATATGATATGGTAGAATAATGCTAGCAAGGGAGTAATAAAAAATTTTAGTGAAACTATCTATATTCTTTCTTCTATGTCCCCGTGTTCTTTCTCAGTCATGAAAAGCCTGGGCTTCTGTGGCCATACGTATTTTCAGCAGCTTAATAGGAGAATTCAGTTCCAAATAAATCCCTAAGTTTATGAAACTTTTATTTGGGTTACATAGCATATGGAGATAAATCAGGAGACAGAAGTAAAAAATAATAACTACAAAGCATAACAAATTAAAAAGTATTTCAAACCATGCATGTTTTATTACAGCATCTCACAAAAATGATAGTATATTTTAATTCCCCCATAAAGCTACATATATCCAGTATGAACCCTTTCTTCACATTTGTCAAATTAGCTTCTGATTTTATAGGAAATGATTAATTATGTTATCTAAGTGTACTAGATGACACATTGTCAAAAATTCTTGATCAGTTTAGAAGTTCAATTAAGTGACTCAGGAGAGAGTCATGTTTCTTTTCTTTTTCTTTTTTTTTTTTTTTTTTTGTTTTCATGTTTCTTAATTTGTAAACATCTTTATCCTGAGCAAGAGGAGAGCAAGGACATTGCGTGAGTTTCACACCCCGCTCTAGGGTAGCCACTTATACTCTAAGAAGAGGGAAGAGAGGCTTGCTAGAAGCCACAACTGCTGCCCTTCCCTTTGTTCTTCACTGTTTTCTGCCATGTGCCATCCTCCCTGGGCGTCAGCTGAGTATAGACGAAAATTCCAGAAAGTGTGAGCTAAATAAACCTTTCCATCCTTAAATTTTGGTGTTGGGTATTTTAGGTAAGCAATGCGAGAGGAGTAACTGAGACAGAATTGGACACCAGAGAAGTGGGCTTGTTGCTGTAACTGCCTGACCATCTCATTCAAAAGCCCTTAGAAATGGAAATGGCTATGGGAAGAGTGCTGGAACACCTTTGACTCTTCTGCATGGGAGATTCAGGTCAGAGCAGAGAAGAACAGAATGATAATAGAAATGCTGTCTGTAAAGACTAGACTGGGAAGACTTGTGCTGCATTGATTGTTGGACTGCAGATTATTTTTGTTATGGCTTGGCTTGTATCCAGAGACTTTGCCTGAGAACAACACTAAGTACAGAAGACTAGTTAATCTGTCAAAGGAAATTTCAAAGCAGTAGAATGTTGATGCAGTAGCATGGCTACAGATTGGGGGCTTTTAACCAAGTTTATGCTGAGGATCAATAGCAAAGAATCCAACAGGATTATGTAGAATGAGAGTTTAGCTGGAGAAGGAACTCCAGGAAGGCTGTGGACTACAAAGATAGCACTGAGATCTTCATTGCTGAGGAGGAACAGAAGAATTGAAAAGATGTCCTGAGGGCATCACAAAAGGCAGGAGTTTCTTGCCCTATACAGCCTCAGAAGTGCAGGGGTAAAGGCCTTTGCTCTGAGGGGATAGCCTCTGAGCCCCACGTATCAGAAAGGAAGCAGCAGCCACACCAGATGTCAGAATGATAGTGGCATAGAAAATCTGTTCCTGGGAATTAGGGTCACATTGCTCAGTAATCCAGGAACTCAGTCCCTCCAAGGAATAAAAAAGAAATCATGGTTACTCCTCTAACTGGCAGGAGACTTTGGCATAATCCATGTGGCATTAGTTTTAAGAGCCCTGAGAATGCAGGAGTTCTGAGGGTAAGCAGACTCTCACCTAGACTTCACAGTGTAAGAGAAGCCAGGCAGTGTGCCCTTTGGAGGGCAATGTGTGAATCAGTGAGTGAGCAGCTTCATGTGCAGTGGAAATCTCAAAAGTTTGGAAAAGTCAGGGGCAAGAGAAACTACAAGGAGGGAGCAAAGCTGGCCTAAGAGAGAAGTCAGCCAATTAGTTCAGTGGACTAATGCTCCTGCTTAGCCAGTCATAGAGATCTGAGTTTGAGCCTCAGCATTCTGTGCCAGACTCATCTCCAGGGCATGCTGACATACCGACTGAGATGGCATGGTGGTGCACACCTATAATCCCAGCATTTTGGAGACTGCAAACAGAAGGATCACTACCATCCCAATCTGTGTTTGAGAACCTGTAGGTCTTGTCCCAAAAATAATTTAAAAAAAAAGAATAAAAGAGCCATGGTAAGTACCAGCAGAAGTGCAGGAAGGGCGGAGCCATGTAAGGGTTTTACAGGTCACAACTCATTACAGATTTCTTCAGATGTTCCATATGAAACTACAGGACTTAATGTTTGCCATTCTGGATTTTGGACTTCTTTTTGTCCCAATGCTTGGTATGCTGTAGTATGTACCTTTTGGAACAGGAATGTTTTGTGTGTGTGTGTGTGTGTATGTGTGTGCGTGTGCCATTGAATATTGGAAGTGTTTAACTTTTCATTTGTACAGGGGCTCACAGCTAAGAGTTTACTGTAGATCTTAGAGGAGACTTAGGACTTAGATTTTTCAGCAATGCTGAAACTATTAGGAGTTTGGTAACTTTTAGAGATGGACTAAAATTCCTTTTGCATAAAGCATAAACATGAGTCTATAGGAGGATCCCCAGGAGCAAAATGTCATGGTTCTAATGTAATACAATGTTCAAGTTGTAAAATATTAATAAGCATGTCTGTGTACCTGATACTGGTTTAAGGAAATATCTGGTAGCCAAGTTGACAACGGGGAGATTGTAATAGGTTCTGGCCCTAGTATGAATTGCTGAATCATTATGGTGGTCATCTAATATGGCTGAAGCCCTTAAAATAACAGCTTATGCTCCCAAAGACCACCTCCCCCTCCTTCTGCAACTCAGCCCAGGATGCAATTTCCTTCCACCTGTCCCACTACCTCAGGGAAGGCCCAAATCATGTCCTCAGGTAAATCTAAACATCCTTCTCAAACCCCACACCTGGCAAAAGGTCATAAAAGCTTCAGCCTCCCTTTGTTCCAATTCAGAGAATTCTTTATCTTCCCCGAATACTCTCCATGTTCTCCAAGAAAACAAAGCCCTTTTCCCTTTTTCCTTCTGCCTGTTTCTCTGCTGCAACACTGTGGAAAACCTATCCTTTCGGTGCCGTGACCTGGAGCAGTGAATACTTTGGTTCCCAGGGCATCCCCTGCCCTGGTTTTGAGCTCCCTCACTGAACCACCTGCTGCTTTTGCCTCTGCCGCCTGCCATTGCTAGCTTGCACCCAACACCGGCCAATTATTATTCACACAGGTGAGCCCAAAAACTCATCTCAGGAAATCCCACCTCATATTTTCCTCTCATCTCAAAAATCATGAGCTCATGTCCAGTTCCCCACTCATCTGGAACCCAGCTCCCTGCTTTTTCCAGTGATGACTGTTAAAGTGGGTGTTGGCCCTCTTTCTCTCATATTCACTCTGGGCTAAAAAGTGACAGCTTTTTAGTGGGAAGTGACGTCGGGTTTTGCCCTAATCTTTGGCTCACCTTTTAATTAGGTCAAATATTCTTTCTCATCCACTAAAACACATTCTGCTGGGCATCTCTTAAAAAATCTCAGCGCCCTTGGGCTTTGAAGCAATCTAAACTGTTTGGCCACAATAAAACCTATAGGAGTCCTTTCTAGGTCCTCGTTTTGATCTGAGAAGTCAGTATTTATAATCCCAAAATTACGTTATTGAAATCTCACCAAGATTCCAATCTATCACTTCCCACGCAACCCACTGCAAAAATAAAGGCACTAAAACATATTCATACTTATTGGGGAGTTAAGGGGCTCTTCGTCCAGCCACAAAGAAGGTCTTCTGGAACAAAGAGAGTGATCCAAGGCCTTACCAGGCTTTATTCAATGGAGGAGTGACTTGAGGAAGAATGACTGAGAATTATGAGAGGTAGTGAATACTATGAGCTGAGCTAGGTGGGGGTCCTGCATTTACATCTGCCACTTGCAGAGGATATGAAGAGAGAGTAATCTGCATGAGGCTATTTACATAGTGTCTAATGTTTTGGGTAGTCTGGTGCTTTAGCTTTGATGTAAACTTTCAAGTCCCTGGAAGTCATAGCCTCTGTCTCGAGGCTCCTTCCCAGCTGGCAGCTTGGAGCATCCTCTTTGACCTGTCACATCCCTGCTCACATTAAGGAGCAGCAGGTATAGGTTACCAGGGAGACAGGCATACCACCTTCAAATACTATCACCAACACCTCAGCTAGACCAATATACATTGCTTAAGGCCAAATGAAAGGATAAACAAAAGTCCTAGCCAGCTTTTACATATCAATACAATGAAATAGGGCCAGACTCAGTCAAAATAGAGACAGTTGCTCTTCCTTCAAGGAGAGCCGGTTAGGCGGTC
Source organism: Myocastor coypus (assembly GCA_004027025.1). Classification (NCBI taxonomy): domain Eukaryota; kingdom Metazoa; phylum Chordata; class Mammalia; order Rodentia; family Myocastoridae; genus Myocastor; species Myocastor coypus. Next base: position 10,825 of record PVJA010027003.1, on the reverse strand, counting down.
CTCCACAAAACCCAGTGGCCTGCAAAAACTTTTGATCCACTAATTCTCCTAATTAAAACAAAACGAAACAAAATAAAACAAAAAACCAACTTCTGTCAGCACGTTGGAAATGGCAAGATATTTACTGTATTTGAGCTTTTTTTCTCTTTGAAGATGCATCCCTCTCTCCTCTGCTCCTCCCTCAGTGTCTATCCATAGTCTCTTAAGTCAAGGACAGATCAGATTGTTCTGCATGGCAACCAGCAAAACCCTACCCTTGCAGCCCCACCCACCCTACCTGCTCTACCAAGGGCTAGGCCTCAGCCATAGCCTCTGCTCCTCAATTCACCCTCTAACCCCTGTCACTTTCAGGAACTACAGAGATGCTCCTTTGCTCCCTCCCCTGCCTTCCTCTCAGCTGTCAGTCAGTCTACATTCCTTACATTCCTTGCCAGCCTTCAGCAATTTACAATTCAATCACAGTCTTTTTCTTCCAAAATTCCACTGTTGCGGTTTATGTCTAGTTGTTACCCCCAAGCCTCATAAGTCATAGGGCAGGGACTTCTAGAGTTTGAGACTTGATTCATGATCCACTGGGATTATGTGTTTTAATACTGGTGAGATTATGGCCTGAGTACTGCTGGGAATTATAGGTGTGGCCTGAGGTGGATAGGCTAAGGCAGAGAGCCTGAAGTAATTTAAAGAGAGACAGAGAGACAGACTAAGCTGCTGCTCTGCTGCTCTGTTTGCTTGGCTGCCTCTGTCACCATATTGTTTCTGTTCCGCCTGCTGACATGAACTGCTGCTCTCTGCCGTGTGCCCTCAGCCTTGGATCCAGCTGATTATGGACTGAAATCTCCAGTAACTGTGAGCTAAATAAACCTTTCCTTTCTTCATTTTGAGTGTTGAGTATTTGTCCCAGCAACAAGTAAAAAGTAACTAAAACACCCACTCTAAAACAAAAACCAAAATGAAAACTAATGACTCATTTCTCCCCCAGTAGTGTGTGCCTATCATTGCTATCCATCAAGCTAAAGACTAGATAACATCCCATGGAGCAAGCAAGAGAGCCAGTGAGCAAACTCTTCTTTCCAGTCCAGTCTGATGCTTAGCTCCTCATTCCCCTGACCCCTGCCAGTCACCTCTGCAGGCAGTCTCCAGCTCTGGACTCACCTTATCAGTGCTCCCCTATTGTGCCTTGCCTAATCCTTATACTCTATTCAGTTTGCTTGCACTCACTCCAGAAATAAGAGGTTTTTACACTTTCCCAAATTTCTCTTATAAGAGATCTCTGCTAATTGACCTAAAAAAGTTATGACTAGTCTCTCATAGTTACAAATTTAAAAAGGTCACCATAATTTGGCCTGATAAAAGTATTTTTGAGTACACTCTTATTTTATAAAGATGTCTGTGTGTCCTGTATGTACTTGTTTGTTTTTATGTCATTCTGTAAATACCTGCTCCTCTTTTTATTTGAGCTTGAAAATATAGACTTAAAAGCATGCTTTCTCCTGAGTTATCAGCTGGTCTACGTAATGTCAAAATTAATTTATAATTAAATAACTATTAAAATGGGGAAAAATTGTTGTTGGACAGGACTCTTTTTTATATAAATTTTCTCTTTTTTAAAATTAATTAATTTATTTTTTTCTTGTTTCAGAACCTTTATTTACTCATTTTTAAGGCCGGCTCAGCCCGCCCTGAAGGCAGGGCTGGCGCAGCATGTGGTGCCGGGGATCGAACCGAGGTCCCTGAAGCCGCCCAATCTTTCCCAAACAGGCGCTTCAGACCACTGAGCCATCCCGCCAGGCTCCTGGACAGGACTCTTGATTGAGGAATACAGGGTGGCCAATCTTTGTTCCTCAATGGAAAGCCTCCAATAATCTCCTTAAAAGACACACCCAATAATTTGATCATTGGTTAAAAGACAAAGATTTCTGAAAAATTAGATAAAGTTTTCTCAGAAAAGATGTTCAATATATTAAACATATTCATGCATTCCAAAATACTGTATGCTACAATATAAATTTTCTTTTGGATTTAAACATGTGCTTCTTTTATGCTCCAGGTAGTTATAATAAGAGGTTCTTGCCAAGCCAACAGGAGATCATCAGCCAAATAACAATTTTCTATCTGAAGTTTATGTGGCATGTATCCTGTGCACATTTAGAGATGTTAAATCAAAATGGAGGTTCTGTATGATTATTTTGCTACACTATGTGTGACTATTGATGTCAAATGATCTCTACAAAATTACATTCTATAGGGATTTAACTGCTAAAATGTTCCTGGTTGATAAGAAATAATAGTTCTCTGGTTATACTTTATACTTCAAGGTACTTAATACTAAGATAAAATTATAATTAGGGTATTACTCCAAACTAGACGTACTAATACAGACACAAATTCTCAAAAACAAAATTTGTTATTAATTCCTATTTTATATCCCTATTTGCTCCTGACATTCAAGCCAAGCTAAAAAGACAAATCACAGCTTTCAAACTCCACAGGAGAACTTACTTAATTCAACTTTCCATGTCTTCAATAATAGAGATCAAAATATACACTGCCAACTTTTGGCTGTGACACTCAGACTCCCATCAAAGCAGGGCCTTGACAAGGTAATGCTGAGCCTAAACAATGCTGCCACCCCAGCCAAGTGCAGTGAGTGAAGAAGGACAACTGGGCATGAGCCTGCCCCAACTTATAGTCATCGCTTGGACATCTACAAGTTCGAGGGTCACTGGAAATGTAAAAGCCCTGTCTACCACAGAGTGGATAAGTCATTCAATCCCTGCCCTCACAGAAAACCTCACTAACACAAGATCCATATACTTGACCTGCTTGGTCTTGCTGCTGAAGAGCAACAACAGAGCTTGGGTTCCATGGCCTACATTCATGCACCTTTTTCAAGAGTTCTGAGTCTCACTAGACATCTCAGGTAAAAATCTCTTTTCTTGCTGACATGGAGACCACATATAGTGTTCTTCCTCAGTTCTAAAGTTATCATATTAGTGCTACAGTCTCCATAGTGGGTGTTGATGGCCGACCTACATGACTCTTTCAAACAGGCCCTTTCCTTGCGGATGTCAGACACTGTTCTTCACTCATAATTTCCTTGTGATCTCAACATGTCCCATACTTCTCATGAGGACTTTATAGGCAATTAATTTAGTTAAGACTTTATAACAACTCAAACTTAATATTTTAATCAATTCATATAAAGACCAATGAAAACAAATTAGAATATATTTTCTAGAATTATATACTTTGAAAACATGCGGAGAAGCATGTAAAGAAATAATCTAAACACGAGAGATGGTGAATAAAATATTGTTTTAGTCTTTATGTGTATTCCTTATGCTTTTGAACACTAGAGGTAACATAGATATATAAAAGGATAAAGAAAGTCCTGCAGTCAAATAAGTTGAAAAATTGTTTCTCTTGAAAGAAAACAGGCATACTGACATCTGCCTCCTAAGGACTTAGTGTATTCAATTATAAGGAGCATTAATTATCAGCCTTTTCTTTCCAAATAAAACCCCAAAACAAAGACAGTAGTGAGCAGAAGGCATTACTGCTAAGGGAAGTAAGCTATTCATTGTTCCCCACCTCAATTTTTCTCTGTGGTTTTTCTGATTCAATCCAGCACATCACTGCCTGTCTTTTCAAACTCTGATTAAATCTCTAACCACAACCATTGGAGTTTTTCCTCATTTGAGCCTGAAATTTCATTTTCAGGGCATAATCATTGTCAGGTTATGCAGTGATAGTTCAGAGTCTCATTATTTTTTGTTCAAGTTGCCATATCCATGAAATTATTTTTCCAGTCACAGTCTATTGAGCATTTTTAGTTTCTTGAACTGATCACACAGTGTATTCTCTCTGTAATCTCTGTGTGATTACATGTGATCTCTTGATATTTAAAACTTAGATATGGTGCACATTTAATTATTTAATTTAATTTAATTTAATTTTATTTTATTTTATTATGTTTAGTACAGGACCTACATGGTCATACTAGACAGATCAGAATCCTAGTGATCCTCCCTTTTTGAGCTTCCCAAGTGATGGGGTTACAGGCATGTGCCACCATGCCCAGCCTCATCTGTCATCTCAATGAGCCCGGAAGGGGGTAGAGGGCGGGACTGCGCACTGGGCATTTAACCCCATCAAGTCACCTTAGTCTGCTGAGCTATCTGGCTGGCTCTAGCATTTAATTTTTGAGAATACAATAACATGAAAATTAAATTTTACCAACAGCATATGATTCCACAGAACATAGAATTAGTTTAATGGTTATATCATAAGTTAGATGTCTCTAATTTTTTAACATGGTGAACCTAACACACACACACACACACACACATCTATCTATCTATCTATCTATCTATCTATCTATCTATCTATCTCAGTGGTTCTCAACTTATGGGTCACCACCTGGCGCAGGGGTCGAATGACCAAAACACAGGGGTCGCCTAAAGCCATTCTGAATCATAACTGTAGCAAAATTACAGTTTTGAAGTAGCCACCAAAATTATTTTTTTGGTTTGAGGTCACTGCAGCATGAGGAACTTTATTGCGGGGTCACGGCATTAGAAAGGTTGAGATCCACCTCTAGAGTCTAAAGCATTAGTTCTTCTTGTAACGTATCTATGTTGCTTTCTTATTTTTACTTTCTTTTGCTTTTTTATTTGTCAATTTCCAAAATTTAGTATTGGTTTTGTGCTTTATTTTATATAGTTTCAACTTTTTGCATCCCCAAATTAACTTTTTGATATCATTTTAAATCTGCAAGCTGGGCGTGGTGGTGCACGTCTGTAATCCCAGCACTCAGGAGGCTGAGGCAGGAGGATTGGTGTGAGTTCGCGACCAGCCTGGGCTACAAAAGTGAGCTCAAGGCCAGTCTCAGCTGCACAGAGAGACCTTGTCTCAAAAAGACAATCAATCAATCAATAAATAAATAAATCTGCAAAGACAGACTCACAGTCTACTCTTAAATTTTTTTTGAGAACAATGCACACACATTTATTTTATAGATGTATTCCAAAACTAAGATGTTTAGTATAGAATATCTTTTCTTTTTAGTACATGACTTCTCTGATTTCCCCACATTCAAATTGATAAGGACTTTGGCAGCATCTACACTGAATTGTAATCTTGCAGAAAATTTATTTCTAAGTCAATAAGCCACAAAGCCAGGACAAAACATTATTTATGATTCATGAAAACAATTGTGTTCCTGAGGCACAAATCATAAAGCTATTGAAATTGCCAGCTGGACAAAACTATGAAGATAAAACACTCAATTGATGAAGTCTTGTACAGCGTATTGTAGGATTTTGCCTCCTAATTCGCTCTGCCACTACATTTTTTAAATTGGTGAATTGAGTCCATTTACATTGATGATTATAGTTGAAATGTATTGACTTATGTTTGACATACCTGCTATTATTTACTTGCTGTTGTACACTTGAAGATCTTTTTTTATTATTTATCTATTTTGTCTGTTTGAGACAGTCTCACTATGCATTTCAGGCTGGCCTTAAGCTCACTTGTGTAGCTCAGCTGGTCTTGAACTCACACCAGTCCTCCTGCCTCAGTCTCCCAAGTGTTGTTGAATATCTTTGAGTAGTCTGTGTAGGGTTGGTTTTGTGATCATGAAATTCTTTAGCTGTTCTTCAACTTGAAAGTATTTCACTTCTGCATGAAACTTGAAAGAGAGTTCTATAGGGCATATCAGTCTGGGTTGGATCTTTTTTTTTTTTTTCTTGCAAGACTTGTGGTACTTTGCTCCATTCTCTTCTTTACTTAATGATATGGGAAGAGAAATCTGCAATTATTCTGATGGGTTTTCCTTTAAATGTGATTTGTTTCTTTTCTCTAATAGCCCTGACTATATTGTTCCTGTGCTGAATTTGAGGGATCTTGATTATTTTATTCCTGGGGCAGGCCAAATATCTCAGCAGATTAAAGTGCCTGCAAGCAGGCACATGGGCCAAGCATTAGATCCCCAGGCTTGTCAATCTGGGTCCACCCTCAGGACATACTGACAGGGCAAATGAGACTGGGCATGGTGATATATGCCTGTGATGCCAGCTCTTGGGGTACTGTAAACAGGTGGATTACTATGAGTCTGATCTAGGAGTATGACCCTGAAAACCCTGTAGACACTTCCCTGAAAATTAAAACAAACAAACAAACATACAAATAAATAAATGCCTGAGTGTATTTTTTATTGAGTTGATGTTATTTGGGGTTCTACATGCTTCAGTTACTGGATGTCAGATTGCTTCCTCATATTTGGAGAGTTTTCTGCTATTACTTATGTCCATGTTCTTTTTATATCATTTGTACTGACACTTTTCTCATTGATCCGTATTAGTCCTACATTGTCCCTCTTTGTATTGTCTTGCACATGTTGGATTATTTCTTCCTGCATCCTAGTTGTTATTAAGAGATCTTTTCCTTAAGCACTTGCCTGACAAGTGCAAGGTCCTAAGTTCAATCCCCTGTGCTGCCAAAAAAAAAAAAAAAAAAGGGAGAGAGATCTTTTCTTACCTCTTCACTAGCTTCGATGGTGTCCTTAACGTTTCAAAGTCTATTTTCACTTTCATTGAAATGGTTTTGCCAGGATATGATTGAGGTTTTAAATTCTTATATATCTCTTTGAATCTGCTTCATGCATTCTATTTCTTTCCTATATTGCACATTCTAAGATTCCATCATTTTTTCTGTTCTCCACTATCTTTTTATTAATATCTTCTTTAGAAGCACTTAGTACTTCTTTCATTACAGTTATGATTTCTTCTTTTTATTTCAAAAATTATTTCTCATTTGATTTTCTCTACACCCTTCTGCAGTTGTTTCTGTACTTCAGATGGTATTATTTCAGAGACCTCAGATGTGTGATTTCCAATTTTTTCTACATTGGTCTTTTTTATTTGTTCTGGTTGAGTAAATGCATTTTTTCCATTCTCTGTCATTTTATATAGCAATGTCTTCTGACCTTTTGCATAGAATTTTAGACCAGTTATCATCAGATCTGGATCTAACAAGTTTAAACTCATCCAGGCAAGTGTAGTTCCATCTGAGCACTGTGCTTTACTTCTTCCTGCAGCAACTCTTAGAAGCTGTGTCACTCTGGCAAGATGTTCTGCTCCTAGATCAGAAGAGTGTGTCTTACCTCTAGACTTTCTTCAGGGAGTTGTGTGGCAGGGTTCCACACTGAGCCTGTCTGATGGATGGAGTTCTATTCACACACTTGGCCTGGATACTGGCTGGAATGAGGTTGTGGTGGGCTTTGGGCTGCCCCACTCACACCTGCTCTTAAGTTTTTTAAGCATAAATAATTAGAATAAATTAGTACCTCACAGAAACATGAAAATTTTATTTTACTGTATTACAGTATCCAGTTACTTACTTTTGGCTAAACTGTTACTTTGCAAGCACTGTTTGTTTAATTGGAGGAAAATAGTAGGCTTATATGGAATTCCAACTAGGATTTGGTTTACAAGAACAATAAATAAATAAATAAAATAATATATACATATCTATATATAGATAGATATGTAAATAATCATAAAATCATAGGTTAGCCTGGTCTGAAAAAAATATGAGACCATATTTAATAAAAAAGAAATGAATCACTCTTCATATTTAACCCTAAAAAATTAAAATTTGAAGAAAAACACAACCATAATTATTTAATATTAGATAAATGAAAAAAATAATTTATTTTCAATTTATTAGGAAACATTGAGAAATTAAAAATATATATTTATATGTAAATAATTGGTTAGTTATTGGTAATAATAAAAATAAAGGATTCTTATTTCATAGAACTTCAAAAAATTGAGAACAATTGTTCATTCAGACTGTTATAAAGATTGCACTTAGCTTTAATGAAACATAATAAAATGTTAATATAAAATTCAATTTGTGATACATTTTGGAAATTGTACCCATTAAGATACTTAAATGATGATTCCTCTTGAAATTTTAACCAGTAAGGTATTTAAAATAATCATTAGCTCATTAATAAAGTGTTAATATCCTTCCTGATTTGGCAAATTTCTTCAAGGAAGCATGATAAAAAATTACTCCAATTAAGTCTTTTATATTTTCATTCAAATCATTATTCAGTGAGAAAGTGATGCTCCTGATGTGCAGGAATTGATGTGGCTTTTATATGTAATGTATGTGTGGAGGGAGGAGGAGAGAGAGAGAGAGAGAGAGAGAGAGATGCAGCAAGGTATTAAACACACCAGTTCCCTTTTTAACTACATCTTACTTCCACATTTATAAATTTTTTTCCTAATGAAACAGAATGTTATTTTTGGAAATAATTTCTGTGTCAGTGGTATCATAAAATTCTATTTTTCAAAAACATATAATTTTTAAGTCACAGAAACAACTTAAACCAGTACAATAACTACGAAAAAGGATGTGATCCAAATAAACCACTGTAGATTCAGATCCTTAGAGACAAAATAACTTTCCTCCCTGGGAATCACACATTTCATGGAGAATTCTTAATAAGTTTTTATTCCTTTCATTTTGTGTAACAAAAATGTATTAATTGTACATATATTTCTTAACTGATTGATGAATGTATTGCCAAACTTGGAAATTAGATTGGATCTCCAGTTGATGCAGGAGTTTGATTCATTTAGCTGACAGCTGAGTAGACATTTCATTCCATGAATTACTTAGAGCCCTCTAGTGGGCGACCCATGAAGTCACTCTGTGAATTAACCAAGAAACATGCTTGTACACAACAGTTTGTCTGGAGGAAAATACAAGGATTCCATAGAGAGGAATTATGGCTGTTTTGAAGAGAAGGAATTTAAATAGCGTAGACTGTTCATGAAAAGCTTTAATTGCTAAGAAAAGAGCTAAATTTTGGCTTGTTTATTATTAGATAGAGCCCTATGTCTTTCTTCAGTGGTATAAAGAAATGTCAATTCTTGGGCTGAGGAGATAGCACTGTGGTCTATGCACCTGCCTGGCAAGTGCAAGGACTTAGACTCTATCCCTGACACTGCATTCTGTGCTGGCTCTGGAATCTTGGTGCATAGTGCCAGCCACCAAATCTGGGCATGGTGGCACACACCTGGAATCTCAGAATGGAGCAAGCTGAGACAGGAGGATCATTGCAAGTCTAAGCTGTGTAGTGAGATCCTGTACAAAAAAAAAAAAAAAAAAAAGGAAAGAAGAAAGAAAGAAAGGAAGGAAGGAAGGAATTAAGGAAGGAAGGAAGGAAGGAAAGAAGGGAGGGAGGGAAGGAAGAAATGCCAATTCTCAAATTACACACCACAGTCATTACAAGGATTTTAGTCGATCAAATAACATTTTCCTATTATGTAGTGTGATTTATAATACACTTTAAATATTAGTCTGGAGATCAGATCTTGACTACTAAGTAGATTATTACCATAGACCAATTTTCCTCTGAGAAACTGAGACTTTATCACAATGACCTGACTAGCATGTGATTCATTTTCTGTGAACTCCGGTCAGTTTTGTTACCATACCAGTATTCTATCTAGAGAAATTCTAATGTACTTAACACTTTAGGATTGAAAACTTAAACTGGCTATTATGTACACTGGATTCTGAATTCCAAATCTTTGAAAAAGACTGCCAAAAGAAGTTACAAGTAATATTTAGGTTGTCAAATTTAATTATTTTTTATCAAAGGTGACATTTTAAAAAATAAGGCTGAAATGCTTGTATCAGTACATGACATAAAATCTGAATATTACAAATGGGATACTGATTTGCAAAATTTGTAGATATTTTGATATCTTTTTCTTAATTGAACTTAAGGGCCAACCAGATAGTTTAGCAAATTAAAGCTCCTGCTTGGGCAGATGCCAGAACCAGGGTTCAATCTCCAGTGCTGTGCCAGGCCCCAATCCTATCCCACAGTGCACTGAGACAGTGACTGAGACTGGACGTGGGGATAAGCACCTATAATCCCAGCTCCTGGGACGCTCAAAATAGAAGGATCACTACAAGTCCAACCTGTGTAGTGAGATCCTGTCGATCTAATATACTAAACACATTAAAAACAAAAAACTAAAATGAATTTGAAAGAGAATGAGGGAGGGCAGCTCAAGGACACACTCGGAAAACATACGGGAAAAGGAATTTGCTGATAGGACTGATGACTCGGCAACACTTCCGCCCTGGTGTGAATCAGGAGAGCACATACTTTTATGAACTCTGCTTTGAACAGAAGAGAGTCAAGGAAAACATGAGGATGTCGTTTACTTGTCAGAAAGACAATTTAAAAAGACATCTCAAGTTAATACTACAAAAATGAGATCGTTTTTAGGTCAGTGGAAAAGTTTTTCTTTATTCATGAGTGAATTCAGGACAAATTTCCCTAAGCTTTTGAAAACTGAAATGAATTAGAAATCCTTTTTTTTTTTTTTTTTTTGAGACAGGGTCTTGCTATGCAGTTCAGGCTGGCCTTGAGCTCACTTTGGTAGTCCAGGCTGGCCTCAAACTAGCACCAATCCTCCTGCCTCAGCCTCCCAAGTGCTGGGATTAGAGGCGTGCGCCACCACACCCGGCTTAGAAACCTATTTTCTAGATGTTGTTTTTCTTTTACAATTTTTTTATTCTTTAAATTTAACAATGGTTATATTACATATTTTAATCATCAGATCAGTTTAGATTAATACATATAGGTACATAAGATTGATCAAACAATTAAACATTAACCTTTCTATATCCACATTACTTTTTTTTTTCCTTTTCTCACTTCTTTTCTTTGAAAGTTGACATATTGCATATTGTCCTCACAATCATTCTATAGAGTGCAGTGTGTGGGCAT